>LNAC01000169.1:1735862-1751579 GCA_002007465.1 Ailurus styani | reverse complement strand
TTTAAAAAAAAAAAAAAAAAAAAAAAAAAAAGAAGACACAAAAGGACACATTATATGTTTCTATTTACATGGAACATACAGAATAGGCAAAGGAAAGGACAAGAAAGATTATTATTTCTTGGTGAAAGGGAAAGGAGTGAATGGTAATGAATGTTAATGGGGCAGTACATTTTTTCTTTTTTTTTGAATAAAAATGTTCTTAAATTAGATGTCAGTGATGATTGAACAACCTGTGATTCTAATAGAAATCACTAAATTATATATTTTAATGGATACATTTAATGGTATGTGAATTATATCTCAATTAAGAAAAGTTTTATCTCACTCTCTACTCTCCACTACAAGATGCTATTTTCAAAATAAGACCAAAAAAAAAAAAGCATATAAAAAAAGTAGAAACAGATGTACTAGGTGTACTGAGGAAAAAGAAATATTAGGACCAGACTCAAATGTGACATTGATGGTGGAACCAACCCAGAATTAAAAATAACAATATATTAAAAGTTCTGATGGCAAACAATACATATGACCAGATGATAAATTTCAATGGAGAGTTATAAACTTCAGAGACTTGAGTAACATTTCTACAAATAACAACAAAACTATAACAGAGACAAAGAGTGTCTTTATAGACTCATCTGTAACTTGATGTGGCTGAGAAAAGAATCAGTGAACTTTAAGATAAGTCAGTAAGAATTATGCAGTCTTAAATACAAACAGAAGAAAGCATGGATGAAGGAGAAAGAGAAAGAAGAGAGAACAGAAAGAGAGTAGAAGAGAAGAGGAGGAAATGGAGGGAAAAGAAAAAAAATGTTCTAGTATACATGTTTTTGTAATCACCTAGTACCCTGTAAAAGTCACATATTTCACAAATGAGAAAGTCATACTTTACTGTCTTTCAAACTTTTTTAAAAAAGATTTTATTCGCTTGAAAGAGAGAGAGAGAGAGAGTGAGTGAGCACAAGCAGTGGGAAGGGGCAAAGGCAAAGGGGAGGGAGAAGCTGACTCCCCACTGAGCAGGGAACCCAACTCAGGGCTAGATCCCAGGACCCTGAGATCAGGGCTTGAGCAGAATGCAGATGCTTAACCAACTGAGCCACTCGGGCACCCCAACTTTCAAACTTGGAACTCAGATCTTATATAAGGTGTCATGTTGTCTCTCAGGCAATCACATGTACACTGTAGTAGACTGAGTAAACTAATGCCAGTTGCATAACAGTCCCAAATCTTTGTGGCTTAACATGATTAAAATTGTCTATCTTTCCCATACTCCAGTACTTTGTAGCTGAGAATAATTACCGAGAGTCATGCTGTAAATGGTAACCCAGAGTTCTGGGGACCTTATTATTTGTTATTCCTCCATAGCAGGAGTGAACTTGGTATATCTCAAAAGTTATTTTATGGCCAGGACCAGATATTGCATATACGAATTCTGCTCGTATTCTATTAAATACAACCCAGCCACATAACCTCCATATAAATGCAAAAGACTAGGGAATGCCACTTCCATGTTTGGCCAGGAGAAGAAAATATAAATGATGCATATTTAGTCTTTCACTGTAATATATACATATCATATACATATGTATTTTTCATATGTAGATTTCTACCACATGATTGCCCTACATATGTATATAATATAGTTATTAACATCTAGATGTATCATTGTTTTCTTTTTTCTGTATTACTTTTCTATTGCTGCATAACAGTTAACCCAAACTTAGCAGCTTAAGACAAAAATACAAATTTATTACTGCGGTTTTTTTGAGTCAAGAGTCTGGACACTAATTAGGTGAGCCCTCTGATCAGTGTTTCAGCAGGTTAAAAATCAAGATCTTGGAAAAGGCTCGAATCTCATTTGAGGTTTGGAGTTTTCTTCCAAGCTCAAACATTGTTGGCAGTATTTAATTCCTCGTGAATGTAGGAGTAAGATCCTCAGATCTAAGAGACTGCCTATTATTCCTGCCACGTGGCCCTCTCTAGAATATGATATTCTGCTTTATCAGATTCAACAGTAAAAGCATACTGTTTCAAATCTCTTTGATTTCTTCCATCCTAAATCTCTAAACTCTTTCTCAAAAGGCTCGCATGAGCCTCATCTTCTGTGGGTAATCAGTTACAGGAATCTAAAGGCAATACCCTAAATTTCTTTCTTACATCATATAGTGGTCTACCAATGCTCTCTTTTCTATACTACTGGAAACAGGACCATCGGTGTCTTTAAATCTAATCCGATTAGAAAATCAATTCCAGAAAATCCAGAGAACTTTATGTTTTTAAAGATTTTATTTATTTATTTGACAGAGAGAGTGGGAGAGCACAAGCAGGAGCAGCAGAGGGAGAAGCAGACTCCCTGCTGAGCAGGGAGCCCCGATGCGAATGTTTGCTCAACAAGTTCAAATGTGGATGCTAACTCAGCAGGTTCAAAGTTGGAAAGGTTATGACCAGGTGAGAACCATGAAACATGGGCCAAAGCTGTTAAACAAGTGGGTACCTATTTCTTTCTCTCTAAGGAGGGCCTAATCTCACTTATAAGAACTTACAACTAATTAAATCACATACAGAGATAATTTAAACAGCTATATTTCCTTACACAGATAATAAGAATCCCTGAAACTCAATTGCATCAGGAAAAAAAAATCTTAAGCTTCATTAATAGATGCAGTTCTATTATTACTTCTGTTGGTGTATTTTAAATATGTTCTGAAGAAATAATTTTCTGAAGTATCTTTGGTGTTTGTGTGTTTTACAATAATCATTTCATATTTCAAAAAAATCATGTACATCCAGGATAATTTTTCTATTTTAATGTCACTGACTGGGTATTTTACTTTCACTTTAAAAAATCCTTTCCTAGAAGCACCTACACTAGTGTTTGTTCCAGTAACTGAGAGGATTGCATATATGACAAAATGGCTACTGATTCCCTTTTGTTCTTAAACTCTCTCAAGAGAATATCTGTTATAGTCCATCCTACCGAGACATACTAAAAAGGGAAATCTGGAGCACATAGTTTAGCCAAGTAATTTGACACACTGCCAAGTCATCCCCGTCCACTCTGTTGACTTAGTACTCATATACATCTATTTAAACAGTACTTAATTTCCAAATACAGACAATAACAAATTAATATTTCCACTTACAAGATACTAAGCCTTTTTCCCAGAAAAGGATACAGAGTCTTTGGATGATACCCACTTTTCTCCATTGATATCCAAACCCCTGACCATCCAGGCAAACCATTAGCTATAGTCCATGAATAATAGGTTAGTATTTCTGACCATCTCTCTTTCCAAGCAAAATAAATAAGGGCGCCTGGGTGGCTCAGTGGGTTAAAGCCTCTGCTTTCGGCTCAGGTCATGATCTCAGGGTCCTGGGATCGAGGCCCACATCGGGCTCCCTGCTCAGCGGGGAGCCTGCTTGCCCCTCTCTCTCTCTGCCTGCCTCTCTGACTCCTTGTGATCTCTCTCCCTCTGTGAAATAAATAAATAAAATTTAAAAATAAATAAATAAATAAATAAATAAATAAAAACTCCTAATTGGAAATACGCTCAATTAATTAATTCCCTAATTGAGAATCTGCCCAATTAGGAATTTACAATAACAAGGTAAAGTGCTCTCAATCATAGAGCATTAAACTTGCAAAAGGTTGTAAGGAGTATTTCCAGAGATACTTTCCTTGAGCTTAAATTCTAGTTTGGACACACGGAACAGTGGTAAAGAGAAATCCTCCCGATGACAGAGTGTGAGCCATGCACTTTAGCTCTGGAATTTGATTTTACTCTACTTACAAGCAACCTTAGCCTGTTCCTATTTCATGGATGTCAGAAGATGACATGAGATTTGCAGGGCAGAAACAATGGTCTTTTTACTCACAACACAGAAAGGAGCATAAGTGTCAGCATATTTGCTTTGATTCTTCTTGCCCCTCACTCTCACTGTGGCAACGTGAAAAACCCAGACAGATGCTACACAGGTATTCCAGCTGAGGAATACTGAGTTTGGGGAATCTATTACTTTTAGACCAGTTAGTTAGCCAGCCTGATCTTTGGTTGAGGGAGGGGAGAAACGTTACCTCATTTCTCAACCTCCAGAAATAAACCTGAGAAATGGCCCGGAGGTCTAGGACTTGCTGTCTGGCACACCCAGGAAATGTATGAAAGTACAAGAGACCCAAAGAATACTGTCTCTCCAAACACTATATTTTATAAATCATTTTCATTCATTTATTAATTCACTTGCTCCCCTTTTAAATTTGTTTTATTTTTCTTCATGACACGTTTCATCAATATTTCTTGCCTGTCTCTCCATCTGAAGAGAAGATCTAAGAAAGCATATTTTGTTTTATTCACTGTTGTATCCCTAGACGTTGCCTTCCTCTATTTGTTTTATGAAATATTTGTGGTTGAATTTAAATGTTTATCAGATTCCTAAAAGCTGACTGCTTTTTTTGATACCAGGAATATAGGAATTAACACAATGGAGATTTCTGCTTAAACTCTCAAAATCTTTATCAGTAAAGTATCTACAGTAGTGTCTATCTCATATTAGTATTGAGATGATTTAATAAATAATACAAGTAAAATGTTTAGTAGAATTGCTGTCACATAGTACGTACTCAATTATTTATTAAAATACGCTCCTACTGGAGTGCCTGGGTGGCTCAGTCATTAAACATCTGCCTGCAGCTCAGGTTATCATCCCAGGGTCCTGGGATAGAGCCCCGCGTAGGGATCCCTGCAGGGCAGGAAGCCTGCTTCACCCTCTCCCACTCCCCCTGCTTGTGTTCCCTCTCTTGCTGTATCTCTGTCAAATAAATAAATAAAATCTTTAAAAAATAATAAAATAAAATAAGCTCCTACTATTGATAATTCTGGCATAGTACACACTGTAATTGTAGTTTTAAAGTTTTTAATACAATGTTTAAATTTTTCTTTTTAATATACAATGTTGAAATACACAAACGTATAAAAAGTAATGCAATGCAAATTGACTGATGTAAATATTTTACTTTCCCTTTCAGAATACTGTTAAATTAAAAAAGAAAAAGTCACAAATACAACTAATACACCATCCAATCCTGTTCTCTTTTCTCCCTCTCCAAAGGTAACTTCATCATGTCCATTCCTGTTCTTGAAAAATCTGGATTTTAAAAATACTTTTTACAGAAATGTTATTATGCTAGAAGCAATGTTCTGTAACTTTTGAAAACTTAAATCCAAAAGTATTTCCTTTAAGACACCTGTCAGATCTTCATCCTTCCCAAATCATCCCCATGACATATTTGTGAAAGAGTGTGAAATGGTAACTGAATTTGTTATAATAAAATTACTTCACCCCCAAAAAGTCCTAATTGAAAATCTTGACCCTTCATTTTCTTTAAGCACCCACAGTTTCTTTGTCCTTAGAAGTGTTGCATATTTTATTACCCAAATATGAAATCTACAGTTTTTTTAACTATCTGGAAGATTCTAACACTAAGCAATGTTCAGTCTGAGCAGATCTCACACTGGCGAATGCCAGTTTGAGTTAATGCTAAGGAAAAACCATTTATAAAGAGAAATAGTTTCTTTCTTTCTATAAGTGGGGTGTTATCTTTAATCATTGTTATTATAATTTTAACATTATAGCCCATAAACATGATCAAGAAAATTGATTTAGCCCCCACAGAATAAAAGAATATTCCAAGAACAACTTTTCGTAGATATGGTTTGACTTGAGAAAAAAACCCAGTACATAGTCTTTCATCTTACTAGTTTTGACAGCTTGTTGCATTGCCTCAAAAAAATAATTTTTTTGCAAAATGTCACAATGTACCTAACCCATCAAATTGTTTATATTCAGCCTGTAGAAAAGCAGGAAAAAATTAGTGGGATTCAAATCAGGAAATAATGATAATTGAAAAAAATATGACTATGAACATACAAGTTCTGGACAAATTTCAATAACTCTTAGAGAAAAAAAATTTTCTACCATATAGAAAAATGTCACTTGTCTCTAATATCTTTCCTTTATGTATAAATATGGCTGAGGCAATGATATTACCTGTCCTTAACCAATGTGATACAAACTTATTTTCTGGCAATATTATCTGTCATTTGTATTTTCTTTGAAATTGCATATTTTACTTTGCTTTATGTCATATTCAGAAAATAGAAATCAAATATTAGAGCAATGCTAGATGATCACAGTTATAAATATAAATTTACCATAATATATTTTATTTGGTTGGCATACACTTTTATCTTAGAGTTAGAAATACCAGCCAACATGTTTACAGGGAGCATAGCTTCAATAATATATATTACTAGCAAGATAAATTGTTGAAAATTCCACAAAAAAATAGAATTAACAAAAATCAGTAGTCCCAAAATAGCATATTTTTTCTCCTTCCTGTGCAGTAAAATAATAGTAATTCAGGAGTTGTTTTCAATGTTTAGCCTTCTCTCTATATTTTACATCCATATCTCACTTTCATCATGAGGAAATGAATTTTCAGGTGATTATGTAATGAGATTTAAACATGTTGGCATCACTCTATTTCCAATTTTAATGGCAAATAAAACATAAAAAATAAGTATTCGTAGCACTACTACAAGATAGCATTTTTTACACATGGAACTGCAGATAGGTTACAAGACTTAAATACAGTCATAAATTTTTAGAAGTAGTAAAAAAAATAATGATTTATTAACTAATTATAAAGCATTGTTTTCAACTGCTAATGTTATATTAACTCAGCAAGTATCTATTTTCTATTAGGACTAAAATAATAATCAAAATACCAAAATCAGATTTGAGAAACAGTTATAATATTCATCACAGAAGTATAAAGTTATACTCTTTATGATTTTAGTGACATATTTAATAGTGGCTTATCTGTGAGTAATTTCATTTATAAAAACAATGGATATATGAATAAACATCAAACTAAAATGTCATGTACTTTTAAGTATGAATAATTATAAATGCTATCCATTTTTCATCCTTATTTTACTTTTTTTGACATATTATCTCAGTTTTTTTTAAATATGAATGCCTATTTTATTATTATTTTACTTTATTTTTTCAGTGATCCAAGATTCATTGTTTATGCACCACACCCAGTGCTCCATGCAATATGTTTTTAAACTCTTTATTGAGCAAAACTTCCAAGGACCATCCTTCCACTCCTTTCAAGAATTTATGTTGCAGTTTTCTCTTTGTGTGTGTGTGTGTGTGTGTGTGTGTGTGTGTAACTATCCAAAGTATCAATAATTCCATGATTCTTAGATGTCTAATTGGGTGGGTGTTGCCAGAGTTTGGTCAGTGCTATATATATTGCTTTCACCTGACATTTCTTTCCACAAATTAAAAATAACACCATACTGTATCAAGTTCATTATGATTTGCAAGCTTATATTATGGAATGATGATGTGACAAATAGGTCTCTTGCTTAAATTTAAATTAAAAAGTTGAAATGTAATCCTTCGAGATAAATTTATATAGGGAGCAAATCCCTGAACTGAATTACTAGTTATGTGACATCTGAAACCATAGCCTCCTCCTTTCCTTTTTGAATAACTCTTATTTCCATGTCCCATATAATTGGACTTGGTTTCTTTAGGGTTTTTTTTACTTTATAATAAAATAAATGTGCATAATAACCATTCATATTACATAAAGTTCAAGTTAACATAAATAATTATGTTTTATACATGTGGAACTTTCAATTTTAGAAAAATTACCAGCCTTCATAAAAGCAAATAAAAATTCTGTATATAGTTCATATTTAATATTATCTTAATTTTAATATTTAAAAACAGTTGGATGATAATTGTGATGGATCTGTCCTAGTTATTAGCCGTTTGTGCATATCTGTCTATATCATTATTTTACATATATCAAGGATAAGCTCATAAAGTCAACTCCTCTATTTATAGTAAATTTTTACCTTTTTAAGAAAAAATTGATTCCTATTAAAGTGACAGCAATAATTTTGTAATGAATTTTACATTTTTTAAATCTGTGTAAATACTGATTTCTATGAATATGATATTGCCTATGCTTTAGAATTTCTGATTTAGGTAACTTTACTGTAAAAGGTACAGGACTTTTACATAGAAGAAAATAATCTTCCAAAAACATAAGTCTGAAAAATATTTGATTAATGAGAATATAGTATCACATAGAGACTTATGGTTGTGTACTAAAAATATGAATATTTTATCATTACTTTTTCATATCAAAAGATTACCCATAAAATAACCTAAACCTGTTTCATAATAAACTTTATTATAAATAGTATACTTTTATTTTCAACAAAATGATATCCAAATTAAGAGAACAATATTGCTAATTTCAATTTTTATAACAGAATAATGTAATTGTGAACTGTGTGATCCTATCCAATGAAATGATATTTGAAAAGAAAAGCCCAAATTAAAGAAAAATTTATTGAAAACCCATTAGGTGTTGGCCTCAGGTGATGCTTAATAAATAATACAGACTCTCACCATAAATTTGTTAAAATATAATGGAGAGAAAAACATGTGAAAACAAATGATTATTAAAAGATTTTTTAAGTATTAAACTAAATTATAATTGACATTCTTTAAGGACATGCTAATATACCTTTATATCAAGATAATAACGTTTTTCATAAAGGAATTGGCATGTGTTCTCAATGTTGAAAGAGACAATTTTTATAAGCCTTGCAAGTGCAAAACAACAGGAAGAGAAGTTAAATTAAGAGTGGATACAAATAGAATGCCTACCATTTCCCCTCAGCCAAAAAGGAAATTGCCAAAGTATACATGGCATGGTAGGTCTTTTAAAACTAAGGGTATGATCAAGAATTTATTCTCAAAAGCTTTTAAAGCTGACATTAGAGATAACATAAAAACACGGCTCAAATTTTAAATGTACACTAGAGCCAACTGTGCCTGATATTACTGTGGGGACACAAAGTAGTTATTCAGAAAATCTGGAACAAAATGATTAAAAAATACGTTGGTGTTTGTGAAAGAATGTTTAAATGGCTGTGAACACAAGAGAGAAGAGAATATAAGCTGAGTGTCATTAACAATCAGTAAAGAATTCTTCCAGAGTTTTTCTCCTAAAGCCCTTGAAAATACTTAAGCTACATTACACATTCATATTTTATTAATATTCAAACTGAGAAATAGACCTGCATAATATAGGCAGTTTATTAAAAATAAATCTAAAAAATTTTATAGAGTATCTTGAAAGAGTTTAAATTTGAGAAAATCAGCAGTTGCATTCTAAACAAGGAGAATATATTGTAATTTGAGTCGTCCCATAAAAACTTGGCCCACAATAATGAGTGAGCTAGTAAAAACATTAAATATAGAAGTTTTTGTTGTGGTAGACACTCAAAAAAGGATGCCAGTTCTACTATTTACTAGATGTAGGACAATTGAAAAATCAGTACAACTCTTTAATCCTCAAGTCTTCTCTTCTTTCTCCTCACACTTTTCTTGACAACTATTATGTATAATTATATACATGTATGATTGTGATATATGTAAGTGTATGTATAAAAGGATTAAGTTAGAATTGTTAAGGGGTAACTTATTTAGAATGTACAACACAATCTAAATAGCAATGAATAAATTAGTAGATGTTATCACAGTACATATAAATATTTGTGAATATAGCAGTTATTTATGTAAATGGTGTAGTGGTTTTGTGGTTGTAATAATTTTTATAACTATGGTGTTATTAATGGTTGTTTTAGAAATAAACTAAGTTATTAGTAGTTTTGCTGTGATTACATGGAAATAATATATGCACTTTTTGGAACTAGTGACGGTATATGTATTGAAGTACTAACAAGTATTATTAACAGAAATAATTTACATTCTTTGTTCATTTTATCTTTAAACAAATGAATGTGCATAACCAAAGATACTTGGTTGAAACAGTCATCTCAGTGGAAAAAGAGACTGTCAGAAATCAGAAAAAATTGACTTTATTAAGTCCTAGGACCAGAGTTCACGTTTTATAATCCTAGGCAATTTACTTAGTATCTTATGGTCTCTTTCCATCTCAAGGCATGAACATGATGGGTGGGAGGAAGGGTTTGAATAACCAACAAAACATCTTACACTGAAGATTTTTTTCTAAAAGGTTTTTCTAAAACATTGCAGACGTCATAGATTTGTTGTCAGCAGGAATGAGTATCCTGTCTATCATATATTCTTTTTTTTTTAAGATTTTATTTATTTATTTGACAGAGAGAGAGAGAGAGAGATCACAAGCAGGCAGAGAGGCAGGCAGAGAGAGAGAGGAGAAAGCAGGCTTCCCATTGAGCAGAGAGCCCCATGTGAGGCTCGACTCCAGGGTCCTGAGATCATGACCTGAGCCGAAGGCAGAGGCTCAACCCACTGAGCCACCCAGGTGCCCCTCAATCGTGTATTCTATGGCTGATAAGATGTTGGCAAGCTTAGTGTTTGGTGATTACATAAACAGCTGCCAATCTTAAATTTTAGTTCTTTCTTGTAAGAATCAAGATATACAGCTTCTCTTAAGAATTGGGATATCTGAAGCTTTCATTAAAACTGTACACACACATACACACACACACACACCACATACAATGGATTTTTATTCAGCCATATAAAAGAATGAAGTCTTGCCATTTGCAACATCTAGAGAGTATAATACTAAATAAAATAAGTTAGAGAAAGACAAATGTTGTATGATTTTACTCATACAACACTGATCCAACATTTTTCAAAGGTAGCAATTGGTAGGGGCTAACTGTTTTCAGTATTAAGCAGGGCATGATCCTTAGTCCATTACATTCTTTGTACCTCTTTGGTTTCTACAACACGATGATGAATTCAGTTGCTATTTGCCATTCCACTTGATATATTTTGTCTTGATAGATCTTACAGAAAAGTGAAATATTTTGGTACCCAATCTCTGCCAAAAGTTTGAAGTCAACATATACACCATGAGGGCTATAGTGTTGTATAAAAAGGGATATAATATTTCCTTGGGGAGAGTGGATTACTTAGACATGCTTAGATTGTGTAAAAAAAAATGTATCTGTGTTAAAATAACAAGCTCTGGACATAGTTATCAACCAGCCTTCATATCTTCATCCAATATCTTATTTACCAACTCCTCTAGTAATTTGAGTTACAAATTCTGTTTTCAGAAAATACAAATATTAGCTGAAAACTAATTTATGGATGAAAGGATGAAACAATAAATCTGATTAGCATGACAAAATAGAGAAAGAAGTATTTGTCCTATCAGTAATCATAATGAAATGTTAAATGCCATTCCCACAGTTCATAATACTTCACACCTCTAAATATGTTGATATTTCCTTTAACATATTCCTTGATTTCTTTATATATTATAATTCACTCCTTTAGCAACTAGGATATTTTAGGTAATAATTAAATGATCACACTACAATAGTTAATAATTCTTACCCTCTTTATATAAAAGAACAGATTATTCAATAGATGAAAAAACAAGGTACAACATAGTACACTGATATAAAGAAGGTAAGAACCATATCCAAAGTTTGTATAATACTCAGCTTTCATTAAAACTGTACACACACATACACACACACACACACCACATACAATGGATTTTTATTCAGCCATATAAAAGAATGAAGTCTTGCCATTTGCAACATCTAGAGAGTATAATACTAAATAAAATAAGTTAGAGAAAGACAAATGTTGTATGATTTTACTCATATGTGCAACTTAAGAAACCAAACATATGAACAGAGGAAAAAAGAGAGAAAGCCAAACCAAATCAAAACAAAACAATAAACAGACTCTTAACTACAGAAAATAAACTGATGATTACCAGAGGGGAGGTGGTGAGGATGGGTGAAATAGTTAATGAGGATTAAGAGTACACATATCTTCACGAGCACTGAATAATATATAAAATTTCTGAATCACTATGTTGTACACCTGAAACTAATTTAATACCATATGTTAACTTTGTGGAATTAAAATAAAATTGAATAAATAAAAATTATATGTTCTTAGTACTTGTGACCCAATGTAGAAGATAAGGTGATTAATTATTCACCTTATGTGTTTTTATGTGATTTGATACCTATAATATAGATTATGTAACAATGAAAGTTAAGTATTAAACACTGAATTATGTCACATCATGCTATCAAGAAAATAAATTATCATTATTTAAAACAAATAATATATTCCTAAACATTTGCTGTATGAAGATTCAAAATCTCTAATTCATATATAAATCAAAGCACAATTATTTAATAAATTAACTTACTTCTTAATGCTTATAATGATGTAGTCTAGACATAGCAACAATCTCAATTAAAATGTTTTAACAATATAATTATGATAAAATAGTGCTTACCATATAATAGTTCCTTTTTTGAAATGATAGATTTTGTCACTTAGAATTGGGGCATCTGCATAAACAATTCCTAAAGTAATGTTTTCAGGATCATTTCCATTAGGATGACAAGATAGAAATTGTATTACAACCACAATAGAGTTGATTGATAAAATTTTTAATCAACACTACTGGTTTTCACTTATAGAAGATATCTTTTTAAAGTCTTGTATGATTTTGTGATCAAGAAAGTTTTAATTTTCTTTTATAAAAATTTTATTTTTTTATTTGAGAGAGAGACAGAGAGAGCATGTGTAAGAGGAGGGGTAGAAGGAGGAGAAGACTCCATGCTGAGCAGGGGCCTTGACATGGGGCCCTACCCCAGGACCCTGAGATCATGACCTGAGCTGAAGGCAGACGCTTAACTGACTGAGCCACCCAGGAGCCCTGAGTTTTCACTTTCTAAGAAATTAAATGGCCTTCAATAAAATATAGTTTGTATTACTTTAGAAGAAATTTCTTAACTTGATTGTCCTAGCTTTATCATTTTATTTTATTAATATACAAGTTAATCAGTTTGTTTTTTCTTTCAACTGTCATCTCCCATCCATTTACTAATGAAAAAAGTTATACATTGAAGAGTTTGTTACTAGAATGTCCAGTTCTATCATTCTTCAGATATCAATAATCTGAAAATTCTTATCCTTCTAATAACTTAAAGAGTAGGAAATGAAGTAAATTGCAAAATATAATCCTATAACTATACATGGTATGTGTATAAATTTAATGTACATTGTGTGCATATTATAGAGATTATATTCATCTTTATGCCCCAAATCCTAATAAATAATAAGTTTAAAAAGCATTAAATTCTATAATTTAGAAAGTTGAGTTGTGGGTAGTATGCAGCACAGTGGTTTCACTAAATATTCAGGGGCTCTGACTCCTTTTATTAATGCTCCTGTCCCTAGCACGTCACATTACTCATATTCCAGTATGGTGCCTCAAGTTCAGCCATCAGCCATCACATCTACATTCCTCTCCGTAAGAGGGAAGAATCAAAAAAAGGTGATAATAAAAAAATAATATTAAGAAAGATTTAAATAAAGTGATGACCTCTCTTCAAAGACTTCTCTAAAGTTAGTAAAAAGAAAGAATGGGGAACAATTAACTGTCTCTGCTATGTGTATGTTGGTCAATCTGTATGTTCATAAGAGATTTATTGAATACACACTTTCTAAACCCTAAAGATAGTTGAGTATTTATATTTGATTATTTTCTAAGAAAAACTTTAATATAAAAATTAGAGTTAATCACTGCAGATGGGGCGGGATGGGATGGGGCTATTGTCTCACTGCCAAGGGAACCCAAGATGAAAGCTCCTGCCATTTTGTGTACCTGGGGGAATGGAAAGGGGTAGAGGGGAAAGGCTATGACTAGAAACTGTAATACTTCCTCCAAAGGAGAAAAGTGTCTACAAAGTTTCTCCAGTTCCCCTGATATGACAATCCTGGGAAAGTCACCTGAGAGAAGCATTCAAATAAGAGTGCCAGATAAGGAAAACCCCAGACAGAGGAATCTGAGCCAGGAATGCAGGTATACATAAGATTATGACCAGTCAGAAGGATCAGAGTCCCGGACTGCAACTGTGTTCAAAGACAACAGTGTATTGGCTGTGTGCCACAACTGGCATGGGGGGAGTAATTTTCCTAGTTCTCAAACCTTATGTTCTTCAACAAAGTACCATGGATTGGATGTCTTAAACAACAGAAATTTATTTCTCATAATTTTAGAAACTAAGACTAGACTACTTACTAAAGTTATGAACGTGGTAGAATCCTAGTAAGAACATCTTCAGTGATTATATTCAAGGTATTTTGTGTTAGTGTCCACACCCTAGTATAATTAACTGTACTTCTTGTTATACTCTACTATTGGTGATACTTCAAGGTATATTTAAGTTTTAAGGTAAAATTTTTAATTTTAATAGTTGTTTCTTAGTTTCTCATAACAGAAAATTTAGACCAACATAGTTCTTCATCCCCAGAATATCTAGACTAACATAAATTTTTAAGGAGTAGGGTACACATATTTGAATTGCTCTGATTTTAATCCTATATAAATATGTGGCTTGGCTGAATTAAGAAGTATATGTAGCCTTTCTCATATGAGTAAATAAGGAAAATATGATTTAAAATAGATTTCTAGCACAATCAACCATGTAGAGTATGAGTTCTGGAAAAAGACCTAGTATTTCTCATTCAGATCTATGATTCAATGTAATTGGAATCTATTTAATTTATTTCATATTATGTATTTTATATCCGATATTCATTCCTAAGATTTTTATATAAAATTTCTTCTATATTCGGGAAGGTATATGTCTAGATTTATTTTATACTGATATTGCTATAGGGGCACCTGGATGACTCAGTTAATTGTCTGCCTTCACCTTAGGTCATGATCCTGAAGTCCCTGGAAAGAGCTCAGGGTCTAGCTCCCCGCTCAGTGGGAAGTCTGGTTGTCTCCCTCCCTTTGCCCTTCCCCCTCCATTTGTGCTCTCTCTCTTGCTCTCTCTCACTCTCTCTTAAATAAACAAAATCTTTAGAAAAGAATTTATACTGACATTGCGACATATTAGATTTCAGTTCCAATACGGCTCTCATAGATAACTGATGAATGTGTGGAATATTATACCAAAAAACTATTTTATTTTATTTCACTTTTGTATGTTACTAGTGTTTTACTATAATATGCTATTTAATTGAAGTATCCACCATAAAGCAAAGGTACTAATTTGTAATTGTGCAAGTATGGATACATATAACTATATTGAAAGCAGAAGCTAAATTATGATTACATAGAATTGCTCAAGCTAAAATTCATTATCAATTATTTTTAATTCTAAAGATACATTATTGTAATTTAATTTAGTTTTCTAGTATCTACCACTTAAAATGACTCACACAAATCTACTTATTTTTCAGTTCCTGAAATAACAAAATTAAGCTGATTAGTAAATAAAAACTAGCCAAATTGCTAGATCAAAGGATTTCAAGTCATTAGAATTCAGCCTTCCAACTAAGAAAAACTGACATCTAAGCTTTTTATACCCGCCAGAATGAGAATGCTTGAAGTAGAACAATAACATCAAGAACAACAACAAACAGCAAATCAATGAAGTAGTAGCAATGCTAAAATGTTTACTCAGGAATGAAATTACACCTATTGCTGAATTCAAGGATGGTAACTGAAACAATATGAACAACCACCAAGAACTAATTCTCTGAATCACTTTCTGTATACTGTTTACTTAATTCTTTAAAGCAACATTTTCTTTTTTTTTTTTTTTTTTTTTT
>LNAC01000169.1:1650426-1735710 GCA_002007465.1 Ailurus styani | reverse complement strand
GGACCCTGGGATCATGACCTGAGCCGAAGGCAGAGGCTTTAACCCACTGAGCCACCCAGGCGCCCAAAGCAACATTTTCTATTAAACTATCAGATACATTTCCTAGTGGACATCTTCTCAGTTGTCAGATTGTCTCTGACCCTCTTTCCTGAGAATTCCCTATCCTCATGGCCACTGATAAAATGGAGACTCAAGCAACCTCATTAGCACCGCATACACTTTGTTTATTTTGTTTGGTTTTGGCTTGCTTTGGACTAACTAACCAATCACTTCATGTATTTTTCAAAGAGAAATCCAAGAGGCTTCAATAAAGGAGGAATTTTACATTCCACACTCAAACAAAATAGAGAGAAAAAATGGAAATGGGATTAACTAGTGTGAAGAATGAGGGCTGTTAAGTGAAACTTATTGAATAGGTAGAAAATTAACCATACCCTAGTAAAATTTCTTTCCCAGGTTATTAATGATACCATGAATGGGTGTTCTGAAGAGAAAGAATTATGGAATAAGGAAAGATGTCATTACTGTAGAATCAAAATGGTTAATTCTCACCAAGTGAACTGAAACTTATATATGAGGCTATGTCCTCAAACTAATTCCCCCCCTCACATAACTGGCACTAAACAAGCCATTTGTAACAAAAACAAGTTCAGCTCAAATTCACAGTAATAAAAATCTTCATTTTTAGTCTTCTTGAAGATAACATTTAAACTGCTAGGGACATAGTCATCGTTTTGAGGATTCTTAAAGTACTTGGATAGGGAAAGCCAACGAAAAATTCACACCAAAGATTTTATTTTTGTACTGCTTGCACAGATTTAAGCATTGTAGAAACAAATGGCATTTTATATAATTAAATAATCACTATAACACTACCCCACAAATAGGGGGTGAGCTGATATAAACTTAAAGTTGCTCATGTTTTCTGGCTGCAATAGAGACTCACTTCCCAGTCTATTCTGGGCCAGTGGACTCTCTTCAGAGCCAGGAGTTTCCTCTAGAGAATGAGCAAATTACAGTCCCTACAGTGTTATTTAAGGTCCTTCTTCCATTTTCCAAAAATGTAGTTTTGTCTGTTGGTGTTTTACAATTTACACCTAAGTTGCTATTTATGGAGCACATATTGGTGAGTACAATACTACCTAGTAGATGGGAACTATGGTTCAAACTAGGATTCATGTACAATTCAATTTCTTTTACACTATGCCAGGGGCTGTGTGAAGCCACAGGATAAATACTGTTCACGTTCCTGGAGAGTTAATTTCATCAATGAAAGTAATATCATCATTATTTTTGTATTAAAATCCAAGCAAATAATTCAAAGAAACAATAAAATGAGAGAATTTACTAAGGTAAAAGATGAGAATTTACAGATATATTGACCCTTCAGTGGAGCATCTTTGACTTTAACCCACACATGTAGCACCGCACTAAGTCACTAACTAATAAGTTCTTGGCCAAAATGAATTTGCCACGTTTGGTAGTGTCCTTCAGGAGAACTTCAATGTAATATCATAAAAGGATTACCAGGATTTGATAACATAGAAGCTGTTCAGAACTCTTTAGGGGAGAAATCAGATGGGAGCCTATATGTGAAATCTGGCCTATTATGTACTTTGTTTAGCCAAAATATATTTTAAATAAATTTTTAAGAACCCAAATTTGTTACATCCCGCCAATTTTTAAACCTTAGAAAAATGAAAACAAAGTGAATTTATAGGTTCTCTTGAAAACATGCAAATTCAGATAAGATTGCTACCACAATCTTTGAAGACAACAACCAGAGTGAGCTCTCTATTGGTGAAGCGTCCACTCTCTCACTTCACTATACTCTATCTCCACTGGCTTCACTCATTTGGAGTACTAGCGTGTAATTGTGTACCCTTAATGTACAGGCTGAAGAGTCTTGATGGAGAACTGCCAAACTCAGAATGAGACATCACTGGTTTCTTTTAAAGGGCCATACCACAACAATACGCAAAACCATACATATAACCATACCACAAATACCACGTATCATATAAATGAAAACACAGCTACCAAAATATATTGTATCAAAACTGTCATTTGATTATAGTCAAATTAGTAAAATTATCAGAAGTCTCCACAAATTTCTTGTCTGTAAAAGAAGCCCCATTTATAAAAAAGTCAAAGCCTCTGTGAACAACTATTTAATCCATGTATAAAAGAGGGATCCTCAAAATTTAATGACTTTCTGAGATCACTGAAAAATAACACATGATTAAAATAAAGCCATTTGAAATGCCTATCCAAAAAGTCTGATTTAAAAAAACACATATGATGGGGCGCCTGGGTGGCTCAGTGGGTTAAAGCCTCTGCTTTCGGCTCAGGTCATGATCTCAGCGTCCTGGGATCGAGGCCCGCATCGGGCTCTCTGCTCAGCAGGGAGCCTGCTTCCTCCTCTCCCTGTCTCTCTGCCTGCCTCTCTGCCTACTTGTAATCTCTCTCTCTGTGTCAAATAAATAAATAAAATCTTTAAAAAATAAAAAAAAAAAAATAAATAAAAATAAAAAATAAAAAAACACATATGATGAAATCATTATACTTTATATATATGGTTACTATGTTCTGAAAGCAGAAAAATGTGAGATAAATTTCAGTAGGATAAACTTTTAGTTTATGCCTGAGAAGATGAGATTTGATCAGTAAGGCTGTAGCAATGACATTTATTAGTAAAAGGAAAACCACTTCCTTATGTTCCATGAAACAGTTTCAGTAGTTTTCAAAACCTTGCTGTAGGCAAATGAAATTTGAAACAACTCTGTGCTAATATAACTTTTGCTACTTTGCAGTGAGCCACAACAGCTCCTTGACTTCACTAAAGCAAGAATCAGAGAGAAAAATCACCAAATGATTTAAAAAGCATTGTTTTAATGCATGTTGTCTTTCTTTTCTTTTCTCTGCATATTCCTTTATTAGGTTTCTCCTTGTAGGAAGATATCATTGAATGCTAACATGTCACTGTTTACCTATTAAAGTTACTGTTTTATGTCCCAAGAAAACCACTAGTTCATTAATCAGATTATTCAGGGAAATTATTTTATAGTTGGGACCCTTAGAAGCATGACTGTATATGAATGGACAGGTCTGGACTACGATCCCTTATTATCTTTTTACTTTTCATATTATACAAGTTCTTGGCTTTTTTTTTTTAAATATATTTTATTTATTTATTTGACAGAGGGAGAGGGAGCACAAGCAGGGGGAGCAGGAGATGAGAAGCAAGCTCCAGCCTGATGGCTGTCCTCCATCCCAGGACCCCGGGATCATGACCTGAGCCTAAGGCAGATGCCTAACCAGCTGAACCACGAAGGTGCCACTCTTGGTTCCTTTTCATTCTAAAATTAACTTGTTTCTCCCAAATAGAACATACCTTCAGTCATACAATTTCTTTGGTGAGCTATTTCTAAAATAAGAAGGGGGAATATTTATGGTTGTCTCAAATAGTGTGATTGAGAGATGAGTGATAATGGAAATGTAATAGGTCTAAATTTAATCATTTTTGGATCCAGTATTCAAACCTGTTACTGATGATACATTTGATCTGAACTTATTATTAAATATTTTTTTAAACAATGTATCTTTCCAAGGAGAGGTTCTGAATACAACTACAGTAAGTCATTTCAGAAACAAAATCAGTATAATCTAAAACCAATTAGAAATATTCTCTTTTGCTTCTAAACTGACTCATGTCATACAAAATAGGCTCAGATAATAAGACATCCAACGTATCTTCTTTCAGAAAAACCTGGACTCCAATATTGTTTCTACATGATAATTATAAAAGGAGAGTACATTCCCCATGCTTCATCTCATCACCATATGCTGGTTTTCCCTAAAGAAAAAAAAAAAAACAAACCCTGAAACCACAACAAAACTATAAATATAAACAAAATAGTAAAACAAAAAACTTTTGATATAATGTAGAAGATTTTTTCACTAGCCTATACTGTTAACATTTAGTGTATTTAAGAAAGAATGACAGGTAATAATTTGAGACTACAGTTAGACTTACAAATTTTATAATGTTTAACATTAAAATCTCTGTTTCATTGTAAGTGAAAAATAAGGATCATTCACAGATTTAAGAATACAAAGGCAGGTGCGTGTATGTCTTTATGGTACTATTTTCATGTATTTAAGAATGGATATATAGGCCTACAAGAAAAAGAAATTCATAATCCAGTGAATGTAAAGTTACACATAAAAAAGTATTACACTGTTAAGTACTATTTTGTTTTGACTTTTTTGTGTGTTTCTGACAAATACCATCTGAAACTATGTTGTAGATGGATTTTAAAAAAATAATATATATGAACAGAGATGTTTTGAGACCCCATAAACTGAAAACATTTATTCCAAATCATTATTTTTATTAGGAATTTCTTGAAAGTTATTTTAGTTAAATATTATATATGCTATTTATTAAGCTGTTTTTTAACTTATTAAAAGTTCCAATGAATGTCTAAAATTTTTATCTAATGACTAGTTTAATTCTAATCATACTGTATACTCTTTCCATCTATCAAATAAGACATTGGGTAACCCTTAAGAAAAAGCTTAAATACATCATTTATCATCTCTGTTCATTTTGTAATTTTAAGTAAATAGTAAAAACTGTTAGAGACTACAAAAAAATAGACTGCAAAGCATTTTAGCTTTGTTTGAAGGAATTTGATCATGTAAGAATTTTTATATGTTCAAATTAGCTTATTTCATTACCTTAAATATAACTCCCTGTTATACTCTCCTAGAAGTTATATAACTCCTAATTATATAACTCCTATTATTATTTTCAGAGTGTTAACTGATATGATATTTAAAAAGACAAAATCAAAGGAAAACTGAAAAAGAATGCCAGAGTTTGGTGTTTAGACATGCTTTATTCTTTCTGGGGATAACTTAGTATTTTATTAGTCTTTCATTGATTTGCAAATATACTTATATTTATATAAATATACTTACATTTATAAACACATATAAGCTGTAGTATATTATTACATATTTTATATATTTTATATATGTATATTATATATTACATATATATATAGTATAAGCATATATATACATACCTTTTCTCCCTCCACCACAACTATAACAAGTTGACTAAGCAATGGCTAGTTACAGGCACTATCAATGGATGTAAGTACTTATCACTATTATTTTACTGCAAAGAATGTCATTGCCTCCCAGAGGGTAGATCATTTAACATTCCATTAATTAATTAATTATTAACATTTTATTTACTCATTTGACACAGAGTGAATGAGTGAGAGAAAGCAGCAGAGGGAGAGGAAGAAGCAAGTTCCCTGCTGAGTTTGGAGTGGGACAGGGGAATCAATCCTAGGACCCTGGGATCATGACTTTAGCTGAAGGCAGACACTTAACTGACTGAGCCACCCAGGTGCCCTTTAACATTCCATTTAAATAGCTTATTGGATAAAGTCACTTCAAAAAAGTCCATTCTCTTCAAGTAGTCACAAGTTCTTTTTTCCTTTTTTTATTGAGATATAATTTATATAATACATATCATTATATTATTTATATAAATATCATATCATATATAAATCATACCATATCATATATAAAATATATAATATGTAATAATATAAATATATGATACAATCACATATAATATATACCATATAAAATTATATACCATATATTATACATTATAATATATTAATATTTTATTTTAATATATTATATTATATTATATATATAATATTGACCTGATGCTTTTAAAGTATATAATTCAGTGTTTTGGGAGGGGATTTTTGCAAAATTTTTCAATTATCACCACTATCTAATCCCAGAATGTTTTCATTATCACATAATCACTAACAGTTACATGCTGTTCTTTCCCTCCACATCTTTCCTTGGAAACTACTAGTATATTTTCTATTGTTATAGAGTTCCCTATTCTGGATATTTAATATGAATAAAATCAAGCAATATGTGGCTTTACATTTCTGATTTCTTTCACTTAGCATATAGTTCACAAGGTTCACGCATTTTGTAGTATGTGATTCCCATTTCAGAACTTACTACAAAGATGTATGAATCAAGACTGTGCTGTTCAGGGTTCAATGTAGACACAAATGACCAGTAATTATGTGACAAGGTGCTCAATATCATTAGTCATTAGGAAAATTTAAGTGAAAATTATGAGACACAACTTCACACCTATCAGGTAAGTTACAATAAAAAAGAAAAGAAAAAGTATTAATAAGTATGTGGAAAATTGGAATCATCATACACTGATGGTGGAAATGTAAAATCTTTCATCTACTTGGAAAATAGTTTTGTAGTTTCACAAAAATTTAAACATAAAGTTATCATAAACCAGTAATTCTAGTCGTAGTTATATCCTCAAAAGATAGGAAAACATTTGTCTACACAAAAATGTATACCCAAACATCCATGGGACATTTATTTATAACAAAATGTGGTATAAGATGGAATATTATTCAACCATATAAAAGAAGGAATTCCATTTTTAAGGAATAGTTTTGCTAGACATAGAATTCTTGTTTTTTTTTTTTTCAGTCCTTTGACTATATCGGCTGCCTATCTTCTACCTCATTTTCTGATGAGATATATGTTAATCTTTCTTAGACTCTTTGTACATAATTTGTTTCTTTCTTGCTGCTTTTTGACAATTATGATATATCTAAGTGTGGATCTTTTTGAGTCTACTCTAGAATTCATTGAGCTGTTTGGAAGTGTAAATTAATATATCTCATTAAACTTGGGAATATTTGACCATTGTTTCTTCAAATATTGTTACTTTTTGTTTCCTACACTTGAGACACTCAATTGGTTGAGATGCTACTTCATTTTCCAAAGGACTCAAGGACCTTTTCACTTCACTTTTTTTTTTTCCTGTTCCTCAGATTGGAAAATCTCAAATGAGCTTCAATTTGATATTTGCCTATCTTATTTCCTGTCTGCTCACATTTGTTACTGAGCTTCTATTACATTTCTCGTGTCATTTATTATACTTTTCAGGTACGTAATTTCAGTTTGGTTTTTTTCTATAATGTCTATCTCTTTTCTGATATTCCCTAGTGAGATATATTTTCATACTCCCTTTATTTCTCTAGACATCATTTCCTTTGCTTCTTTGAACGTATTTAACACAGGTAATTTAATGTCTTTTTATAGTAAATCCAATGTCTGGACTTCTTTAGGGATTTGCATTGACTTTTAAAATTTTTGTCCTCATATATATGCCATATATTTTGTTCCTTTGCAGGTTTTTTTTTTCCTTCAAAACTGTACTTTTTAAATAATATAACGTGGTACCTCTGGAGATCAGAGTATATCCTTTGGACAGGATTTTTTGTTGTTTCTCTGCTATCTTTTGTTTATTTACTTTATGAACTAACTCTAAAGTCTGTATTCTATGTCATTAATGGTCACTAAAGTCTCTGCTCAGTTAGATTAGTAGTCATCCAGTGATGGGAAGGGGTTTCATTAAATGCCTGGTACCTCTAAGTCCCTGAGAACTGAGGGTCTCAATACGTTTGTTCAGGGACACCTTCAACATTTAGGTAGGAGATTTACAACTCTGCCTTAGATTTACTCCCTGATTGCACAGAGGCTCAAGATCCTCCAGAGGTAAGAATTTAGGGACTTTTCAGGTTTTCCTAAGCAGGAGCAGAGGCCCGGTTATGAACACAGTGTTATGAATGTACATGGCCTTCAGGATTCCCAGGAGTATTTCAGAGTTTTGACAGACCCTGATGAATATCTTATTATCTGGTATTTCCTTTTAAGCTTTTTGATTAACCTATTGTTTGCTAAACTGTTATCTGACATCTCAGGCATTTAGTGGTTTTGAATCAATTGCCTGTAATTATTTTCAACAAACGCCTTTGGATAATAGGCAAGATTTAAGTTAGTCAAATAAAAACTAACATAAGTGAGGTCTTTCAGGAAACCGGTAAATGGGTCTGTTAATAACAATTGTATGGGATTGGGGCTTTGAAGGAGCTTTAACTTTTTCTTCCCTGGCAGTGGCAAGAAGGCTGATGGTTTTCACCATGATTACTGTTGATTTTCAATTATTTAACTGGGAGTAAAGGGATGTAACAGGGCAAGGTAAAAATGCCATAAACCTTGCTCTTCTTACCAAGGTTCAGTTGGTTTTTCTTAACAAATGCTCCCCGATTTCAGCAACACTTTGAGGAATTTCCAGAATTTTGAAAATATTGATTCTTCCACGTTTGCCATTGTTCTTGTTCCTTTTATGGAGGAGAGGATATTTGGAGCACTGTATTCTATCATCCCACAGTTTTATTATTTGACATAAATCACAGGGGAAAGAAATACTTACAATAGCCTAATATCCTCTCATGTCACTTACATTCTACTCATTAATTGATGACTCCTAGGTAACTTTTAATAGAAAATTTAGTAATCTGCAGGGGATGGACAAACCCCTTCACTATTCTTCCATCACTGTCACCCCCCCCACACACACACCTATTTCCACTCTTACATTAATGTATTTCAACTTACTAAACTATAGTCAGATGATGTGCTTCCTCTAAATGTGCTTGCACCAGTAGAGGGTATGTACTCTGGAAAGCCATTCCCATGTTCTAGCATCTCTAAAATTTGAGCATAGGCTAAAAAATAGACATCCATGCCTCCCCCAATGTGTAGTCTTTAATGAAGTCAGTTAAAGCTCAACTTCATATTATAAGCATAATTAACCTCTAAATATCATTTAATTCATAAAAATGAATTTTTCAGGTGAAATATTATTTTAGATTAAAAGTAATCTCTCATTTTTATAGGAATTAGTACAGTGATATCTAAATAAAACATTTGAGTGATATAAAAATTTAAGTCTTATTCATTCTATACCATTTATTCAATATTAAATTAGCAATTAATTTAATGATCCTTGATGATCTTAACATTTTGCCAATGGTTTTGAAAGAAAATATTTATATATACTTTGATTTAAAAAGTCTTTGAACACTAAGAGATGACTTTATACTGATTTTATGTTATTTTGCCTTTTACGAGTATCCTAGAAAATTATGTGGAAAAAAAAAGAACACTCTTCCAAAATCTAGGAAAACAATACAGGCAATTAGTAGGAGGAAAATAAGTTTATGCAGAAGTAAAGAAAGTAAAATATCCAGCAATTTGGCCTGGGGAAAATTTCCTAAGATAGAGTTTATATTTTAGATCAGTCACCTAACTGATTGGGTGGGACTTTCCCAGCCAGTCTTACAAAATCATTGATTGCCCTCCAAGAGAAACTTGTAAACCTGTGAATGTGCCCCAAGCAGTATTTCTCCAGTCTTTTTTTTTTTTAAGATTTTAATTATTTATTTCACAGAAAGAGAGAGATTACAAATAGGCAGAGAGAGGAGGAAGCAGGCTCCCCGAGCAGGGAGCCCATTGCGGGGCTCGATCCCAGTACCCTGAGATCATGACCTGAGCTGAAGGCAGAGGCTTTAACCTACTGAGCCACCCAGGTGCCCCTATTTCTCCAGTCTTGAGTCCCAACTTTCAGACTCAGAACTGAATAAAAAAGAGATGCTTTGTGTTCGTAAGTCACAATAATTCAGTGAAATGACTGTGAGTCTGAATGAACATAGCCTACACCTTGTAAATGGAAAAATAACTTGAATTACTGTCTATTGAATCTAACCTCAGGGACAGGAATAAGTAGGAATTTTAAAAAATCTTTTCCACTCATCCTGTTCTCCTTTTGAATGCATTTCCAAAGTCTATCTTCCCACATATTTTGTTAAATTGATTTAAAATACATGTAATATAATTATTCAATTTAATAAATACCACTCATTCCAAGAAATAGATTCCCATCATTATTGTGAGAAGTCCCTTCTGCATGTAGGAAGGAGCATGGCTTCCTCATCCCTCAGTGGTAACCCTATTCCATCGCTGTGTTTACCATTCCCTAGATTTTTCCCCTCACATTACCATTTATATATATGTCTCTAAAAGTATGTATTATTTAGCTTTGCTTGCTTTTGAAGTTAGATATTAACTTATTATCTTGCAATTTGTTTTCTACTTTTGATATGTTACTGAGACTTTTCTTTACTGTCAAATGCAGTGTTTTTCACTTATTTTCATAGCTTTATCATTTTCAATTATATGAATGAAATGAGGTGTATTTATATGATCTATCACTTGTGCTCTTTCTTGTGTTTTGCTATTGGGAACAGTATTTATAAAACCATATACAGGCTTCCTAGTGAACATATGCAAACTTATTTAGGGCATACATCAGATAAGAAATTGTTAGATAAGGGTATGTACATTTTTAACTTTACTAGGTAGTATCCATTTTTCCCCATAATTTAAAAATTCCTATGTCTTTCTACACATCAGACAAGAAATTAAGTATACCCTCACATCCTTTGTTCTCTCCCTACCACTGACTTAGGTTGATACTTATTAGAATTTTTTTCTGAGTTATTATGTCTTTTTCCAATGATCTCAGCTATTTTTCATATAATAGCAAATGTTTAAAAACTATTTGATCAATTTACTTCAAATATCTCTTGTAATGTCTACTGCATATATTACTTTTCTTGTAAAATATTCTATCCCTAGCTGTTTTTAACATTTATCCATATATGTCAAATATTCTAAAACATATATATCTGAAAATATTTTTAACCTAACCTCATATTTGAATGACAGTTCTTTTAAAATTTCTATCTCCCTTCTATTTATAAAATTTACATTCATTTAGTTAATATTGTCACCAAGACATGTCATGACATTCTGATTTATATTTATTTTAATGGAAACACTCTTTTCTCCTGTGAGATTTTATAATTTTAGTTTTGTCATTGATATTTTAAAATTTTACAATAGGTGTCTAGATATGAAATGCTCCTTATCGCTCCTCTTTTTTTTTTTAACTTTGAAGGCTTACCTGTTTATTATTTATTCTAGGACACAATAATATCATCCAATCATATATTTTTGAGTCTAAAATTTCAAAATTTTCTTTCATTCTATAATCCACTATTAACACATCTATATTATTTTTTATTTCTGTTTATTTTTCTTATGTACTTTTTATTAATGTATCCTGGCTTGGTATTTTGGGAGAATTTTTCAATCGGATATTTCAGTTTTCAAATTTGTTTCTCATGGGTAAACATTCTCTAATTACCCTATCTACTGTGTTGTTTTTTAATTTTAGTTCTTTTATTCACCATGTGTATTTTGGATTTTTTTTTTTTTGCTCATATAGCATTTACACATTAAACAGTAAACACATTACTGTGTTTAATGTATGAAGCATATAGCATTTACACATTACATTTAAAAGTATCAAAACATGTTTGTTTGATCCAGCTTGTTGATTTCTTTTGAAATAAGGTATTCCTCAGAGAGCTTACTGATTTGTTTATAAGGTCCTGTTTCTTGCAGTAAGAATTAGGGAACAAAGGATACGCTATAGTCTGTATTAGTCCTACGGCCACAACAAAAGAACCTGGTGAAAATAACTCCTGGAGCGGGGAGGTCCAGGAATGAAAGAACAA
This sequence comes from Ailurus styani, assembly GCA_002007465.1. Classification (NCBI taxonomy): domain Eukaryota; kingdom Metazoa; phylum Chordata; class Mammalia; order Carnivora; family Ailuridae; genus Ailurus; species Ailurus styani. Next base: position 1,724,137 of record LNAC01000169.1, on the reverse strand, counting down.
TATTTATCCTTTCTCATCCCATAAAATAACTTCTTTGGAGGAGGACTTACTCTCATTCGCCGAGAAACAACATTGGGAAGACGTATTTGATATCCATGTGTCTCAAACCTTCAATGACTATTTTAACTATATGATGTTTGTTTCTGTTTCTTTGTTTTGCTTTTAATTATGAGGAGGTTGAAATAATACAGATGAATGTATCTCCTTCGGACATTCTTATTTAATTCGTCTGGTATGTAGCTCTATATGGAATTAAAAAAGAAAATCCAAGTAACTCCAATGTGCAATCCAAGTGTAAGAATAAGTGTCCACAAGTAAGTTCCTCAGGCTTGTGTGTAGAAAGGGTTTGAGGTAGAAAATGGACTTTGCAAAGCTAGTCAATCCTCATTTTTTTTTTTTCAGCTTCTCATTTTTAGCCAGGCTTCTCTGAGTTGTCCTGTTTTTAACCCTATGTATTCTATAAAACAGAGGATTAAGATAATCATTTAAAAGGACAGGTTCTGAATATCCTAAAACAAGTTAGGAGAGAAAGAAGGGCAAAATGAGAAGTTTCTTTCTGGTATCATTCTCTCACAGGCATACCTACTCTGGAGAAACTGCCTCTCAATCACATTTCAAAGAAACCATTTATCTCCCAGACTTTAATTCAGAGTTTATCCTTATTTCCATGATTTCTGTCTTTGGTTGGAATAATTCTGAAACGGGAAGTAAGCAGTTTATACTAGTTCAGAATCCTAAGAAAAAAACCACACACTACTAGACATTTAAGAACTAGAGACAGCATATATACATTTTCTATCCAAAGTACCTAATGGAGTTATTTGCTCATAGGCATCAGTAAACAAATATCAGCTGTATAAATAAATGTACTTTCTTCAACATGAAAACTAGTACAATTGAAGAAAATAAGAAATTTGGTGTCACAGCTATATTATGTGATTTGAGGTATACTAGGAAGGAAAGGCACCATATTTGCTTTTTACTAATCACATTTTTTCAAATTACTGTAGTTAAAATTCTTACATTAATTATATTTTCAGATATGTAAATATCTTCAGTATGTACTTTCTCTAAATATACACCCTACACTCAGAAACCATATCATAAACCAAAAAACCCTGCCTAAATTATTTCTAACGAGATTAATTTCCTTAACATTAACATTATGTTCTACTGAACTTATTAGAATTTCTATTTATGCATGCTCATCATTCATTTCATGGCCTTGGATAAGTCATGTCATCGTGATGGACTGCATTTCCTCACTTGAAATTGAAAACTAGACATAATGATCTCTTTGTGACTCAGTTCAAAGTATACACATCTTATACGATTATATTTTATTGAAATAAATAAAATTTCCAATACTATATTTTGACTTATTAATATGACAATTCCATAATGTTTAACCTAATACTTTTGGCCTACTTTTTTATGCACTTGTTCTCAGCCAGAAAATTATAAATGTCTGAGGTACTTGGAAGTGCAAATGTGTTTTTAACAACTGGAATCACTGAAAGTGCAAGAGCTGAAGGAAAAAAGGTAGAAAACAGACTATCAATGGGAAATATTTCCACTTGAAAATTTATCTATGGCTATCTCAGAACACATAGTTACTGCCAATCCTTAAGACTTAATGGAAATAAGTCACTTTATGTTATTATCCAGGTCTTCTTCCTGGCTTTTAAGTGTCCCATAATCTTGACGTAATGAAACTGGATTGTTTAGAGTTACTGACAATAGAATATATCCAGCCTTCTCATCTCCATTGTTTTCAATCTTGTTAACTAAGTTTTTTTCTTTTTTCTTTTGCCAAAATAACCCCTTATTCATAATGTTATTTAAGTCATGTTTTGCACCCTACTACCAACATGAAGAATAGTTGGTTAAAATTCTTCAAGTGTCTCTTAAAAAAAATTCTATAATGGTATTTGCCTAGTTTGATTATTATTTGATTTATAGAAAATTTCAAATGGACTCGTAACTTCATGCTCATGTAATTATTCAAAAGAGTTTAATGAAAATTTTATACACAGAATTTTAACATCTCTTAAAGTGAAGGTAATCACATATCTGTTACTAACAAGTAGATGTGTCCTCTATTATAGTGCCTGAGACTGTTAAGGGTATTTAATTCCTTTAAAATGGTTTATTTGTCCTTATACTACAGCAAATACATTTGTAGGAAATGTATATTTTAAAAGTAATCTTCAACTAGGCATTTAAACAATAATCATAATCCAAATTAGTGTACTTCAAACTAGTACATTTAATTAAATGTTTGGCTAGGACAACCTCCTTATTACAAGTGACTCTATACTAGGAGTGATGTGTTATTATACTCAATGACACATATTTGGGAGGAGGCAATCTCTAACTTCAAAAGAGTACTTATGTGGAGCCTTAGGAAAATGTTCCTTAAATTACCCATGATCAGCTGTGCTACATTCCATTTTTACAGCTGTATCTGTGAGAGATGGTGATTCCCCAGAAAACTAGACCCACAGATTCACTTCTCCTTTTACCTATCAGTGGGTTTTGAGTAGTGTCAAGAAAGCCAGTCTTGTGATGAAGTTAGAAAATTAGCAAGTGAACATTTTACAGATGATGTAAATGCACACCTATATATTTAGAGGTCTTGTGTTACAAGATTGATGTGAAAATTTCAGAGAATTGTAGACATCTCTTTCTTTTTGGTTGGGTCAATATGACCCAATATGACCCAAAAATTCACATTAATAAAGTTCATCTAACACACTTCAAGTAAAAATGCATAGTGATATAGGTTCATTTTTTATTTATGAATTTTCTTTTTTTTTTGCTACCAACTTAATGTATTTTTCTGCCCCAATCATTTACTTGTTAATTGAAGGGAATTTTTAGGGTTTAGGAAGGAAAGAAAATATATAGTACTAATTCCTTGGGTCAGTATTTTATGACTTGAAAGTACTTTTAAATATGGCTTATATAAAGGTTTCTTCTAATTTTTAAAATACTCAATGTAGTATTTGTTATTAAAGGTACTCCACCTACATGCACATAAAGAATAAGTGATATATTAAATATACACACAATATGTATTGTTAACATGCATTTCATAGGATGTATATATTTACCTTATTAAAAATTCTTCTTTTTCATTTCTTATTACAGGTTGGTGAGTACCCATGAGCTTTCTATAGAGGTATATTTCATAAATAGCTACATTTCCCTAAGAAATATCCATTCAAAAACCAGATCTTACAAGTTCTACAACACTGGAGTAAGATTTATAAAAATTTCATGCTCCTGGGTAGATTCTAGTATTAAATTCAAATAATCACTAAAGGGCTGAGTTATGCAGATATGATTTTAAACAAAGCAGTATCCCTATGTCTAAGGAATTTCTTCTTTTCACCCAGCCACTTTCATGAATCTGCCTCTGGTGCACATAAGATGAATCTCTCTTTGATTGTGAGAGTGAAATTCAATAGCCCCTGAAAATATGAAGTCTCAAACATCTAGTGCTTCTTATCAGATGGATTTATCTCTTTAATCTATTTGCATTTGTTTCTCTGGATCTTACATATAATAAAAAACAACTTTCTGCACGCAAATATTTTCTTAAGACAATCTTAATTGTCATAACTTAATAATAAGGAATGGAATTTATTAAGTGACTTAAGTATCTTTCCATGAGGAAAATAAATAATTCACATCAATAATGTTCATCTAACACACATCAAGTAAAAATGCATAGCAAGGGGCGCCTGGGTTGCTCAGAGGATTAAAGCCTCTGCCTTCAGCTCAGGTCATGATCTCAGGGTCTTGGAATCAAGCCCCACATTGGGCTCTCTGCTCAGCAAGGAGCCTGCCTCTCTGCCTACTTTTCATCTCTCTCTGTGTCAAGTAAATAAAATCTTTAAAAAAATGCATAGCAATATAGGGTCATTTTTTATTTATGAATTTTCTTTTTTTGCTACCAAGTTAATGTACTTTTCTGCCCCAATCATTTACTTGTTAATTGAAGGGAATTTTTAGGGTTTAGGAAGGAAAGAAAATATATAGTACTAACTCCTTAGGTATTTTCTGACTTGAAAATACTTTTAAATATGGCTTATATAAAGGTTTCTTCTAGCAACACATTTTTTAAAAGATTTTTTATTTATTTACTTGACACAGAGAGAGAGAGATATCACAATAGGCAGAGAGGCAGGCAGAGAGAGAGGGAAGCAGGCTCCCTGCCGAGCAGAGAGCCCGATGCGGGACTCGATCCCAGGACCTTGAGATCATGACCTGAGCCGAAGGCAGAGGCTTTAACCCACTGAGCCACCCAGGTGCCCTTAACAACACATTTTAAAAATAATTTGCATCCTATGTCATTAAGACATGAAATTACACATCTCCAAATTAAGCTTGAGCTAGGCTAGAACAGTGTAGTGGAAATTCTCCCTTTTAACATCCTTTTCCAATTTAGAGGAAATAATTTAGACTAGGTCACAACATCTTTTTACTCTTTGGGTTCCTCTAAAACAGTTGTGTAATCACACAGCGCAAGGACATGAGGGCATTCACTGCAGGTGTAACAACCAAGAATATATTATGACAGACAATTAAAGTGGTATATTCCAAATTGTTCATGTTTTTTTATGATTATTGATTAACGTACTCTGAAACTCAGAGACAACTTTTGACAGCACTTTCATTTCTAAAATAATCTTACAGAAATGGTGTTCTCTGAGACAATTGCTACTTTAAAAAGTCCTTCTAGTTACTAAAATAATTATTTTCATCCCTTACATGAAACTGCCACAGGAAATGCAAGCTTTCTGGAAATTACAAAAATTTATAATCTAGAATCTCAGCACAGACTTCAAAATTTTACTGTATTTTTTGGTCCGCTGCCGCTCTTATCCCTGTCAATAATGGTCTTACCCTGAGAGTCACCCCTTGAACTTCAACCTTCTCTCTCTTCTAGACCTTTTTTTTCCTAATTCGGCTGGGCTTTGCTGCTTCAAATTCCTGCCCTTCACTCTCCCACACACGCCATGTAGATCTCTCCTAAACCTCCATTCCTTCATCCGGTCTAACCAAATAAATTCCTCCTTCTCCTCTTACCAAGACCTAACATCTCTGATTTCCTTGGTTCATTTCCTCGGGACTGTGTGTTGTGAACATCATACAAAATTAGCAGCTTTTGTGTCCTTTAGTAAATGGCCTGGAGTAGTAAATCCGAAGGACAATATGTTGCTTACAAAAATCCAAGAGGCCCACTGGGCAGTGTGCCTCTTTATCGCCTGTATTAGAAAACAGATGTCACAACTTTTTATCTTAGAAGGGGTACCACTGAACTTCTAGAAATTTCACTGAAACTGAAGGTCCAAGTATATTTGTCATATTTATTTCCCACCCTCTGACATATACATATTTTACCAATAAAGCTAGAGTAGTGGCTATTATGTGTGCATGTTGTTTTCCTTGGAGAAACCTGGTGCAGATTTTGGTAGTAGGAGTACTTCTCAAGGAATAGATTCTTAAGCATGAGCCTTCTGGATTATCTCTGGGTTTTCTAGAATTCTAGAATTGTTCCTTGAATCTAACTAGATTTAAAGGTACTAATAACACTATTTCCAGGCATAAAGGGGTCACTGACTGTCAATGTCATGTTGTGGCAAGAGAGACGCAAACTAACACTATTGGATATTCCTAAAGAAAGACTTGTATAAGTCTCAGTAAACTTCTCTTGGATAACAAAAAGATTTTAGCTAAACTAATGAGTATCAAGAACTTAGCTGGTTACTGCTAACTTTTTTAATTCTCTCACTTGATTGTACTCACATCACTCATAATAGAATCATTAGCTACTTTAATGAAAGATATAAATGTTGTCAAGGTTATACACTGAAATTTAACTACTATGTCTCCTAAATACTGTCTGGCACTTCCATTTCTTTCATAACTGCTTTTTCTTAACTGCTAATCAAAAGTCTACTTCTTTACCCATGAAAACCTGTCATCTATTTGGCATATACTGGGAGATAGATAAATATCCACATATTTGCATCTATATATTATATAATATAAACATATAATACATATTACATATGGCTCATACATGTCTGAATATGTTGATTAGCAGTTATTAGTTGTTATAGAAAAACATCTCCATTAATTGTTTCTCTTGTGTTTCCCTTCCAAGAACACCAAATGCACAAGTGCTCTCCTAAACTTTGATTTGTCTCAGTTTTAAATAAGTTCACAAATATAGGTTTTATTGTATTTGAGGGATTTTTAAAATTTTTTTAAACTTCATTTATTTCCCTGGCTCCACACATGAATCACTTACCAAAATGGTACATTTTTTTTTCAATTTTATCAAGTTATAATTGAAAAATAAAATTGTAATATATTTAAAGTGTTCCACGTGATTTTTTGACCTACATATATACTGTGAAGGAATTTTCAACATTGAGTTAATAATTTCATGACCTTATTTATTTATTTGAATACTTAAGTTCTAATCTCTTAGCAAATTTCAATTATACAATACATTATTATCAACTATCTTCACTGTGTTATACATTAGATCCTCAAAATTTTTTCATTTTATGACTTAAAATTTGTATCCTTTTACAAGGCTCTTCCTTATTCCTAACTCTCAGCTGCTGGCAACCACCATTCTACTACTCTCTGTTTATATGAGTTTTTGTTTGTTTGTTTACGATTCCACCTGTTGGTGACAGAACGCAGTATTTGTCTTTCTCTGTCTGGCTTATGTCGCCTAGCAAAGGGTCCTCTAGTTTCATCCACACTGTTGTAAATGGTAGGATTTCTGTCTTTTTATAGGTGAATCATATTCCATCGTGTATCTACCACATATACTTTATCCATTCATCTGTCAATGGAAACAGGTTGTTTACATGTCTTGAGTACTGTGAATAAAACTTCATTGAACATAGGAGTGCAGAAAACTCTTCAAGACAGCAATTTTGTTCCTTGGGATATATCCCCAGAAGCAGGATAGCCAGATCATATGGCAATTCTATTTTTAATTTCTTGAGAAACCTCCATATTATTTTCCATAATGACTACACCACTTTTATATAACCTCCAACAATGTACAAGGGTTTTCTTTTCTCCACCATCCTTGTCAGCATTTATTATTCTTGTCATTTTTTTAAGATTGATTGATCGATTGATTGATTTGAGAAAGAGAGAGAGAGAGAGAAAGAGAGAGCGCGAGCATGGGGAGAGTAGAGGGAGAGCGAGAAGCAGAGAGGCAGACTCCCTACTAACTATAGAGCTGGACGCCAGGCTAGAGCTCACAACTCTGAGATCATGCCCTGAGCCAAAATCAAGAGTAGGACACTTAACTGACTGAGCCACCCCTCCTGTCCTTTTGATAAGAGACATTCTTACAGGTGTAAAGTGACATCCCACTGGGGTTTTGACTTGCATTTCCCTGATGATTAGTGATTTTGAGCACTTTTTTTTTAAAGAACTTATTTATTTGAGAAAGAGAGGCAGAGGGAGTGACAGAACAAGTGGGGAGGAGAGGGAGCAGCAGGCCTCCTGCTGAGCAGGGAGCCCAACATGGGGTTCCATCCCAGGACCCCAGGATCACAACTTGAACCTAAGGCAGATGCTTAACTGACTGAGCCATCCAGGAATCCCAAGTTGAGCACTTTTCAAAGTACCAGCTAGCCATTTATACGTCTTCTTTGGAGAAATTCCTACTCAAGTATGTTGTCCATCTTTCAATTGATTTATCTGTGTTTTTGTTATTGAGTTATTGGGATTCCTTTATACATTTTGGATATCAAGCCCTTATTGCAGAGGTGACTGGCAACTATTTTCTCCCATTTCATAACTGCTTTTTATTTTGTTGATGGTCTCCTTCGCAAAATATTTTGTTTTGTTTTGGTTTTGTTTTTGTGTTTTTATGTAACCCTACTTCTTTTTGTTGTTGTTGCCTTTGCTTTTAGCATCAAATCTGAGAAATCATCTTTAAGACCAATGTTAAGTAGCTCACCACCTGTTTTTTCTTCCAGGACTCTTACATGCTCAGGTCTTACATGAGATTTTTATATCAATTTTAAGTTTATTCCTATATATGTTGTAAGATAGTGGTTCAGTTTCATTTTCCACTATAGCTGGTGCTGATCTTTTAATCAGGATCGTATCTGCACCCATTGCTCAGGAAATTGTTCTTATTTGAGAGAATCTAAAGTCTTAGTACTGGGTCATCACATAAATAAGAATTATCTTGAAGGCCATTTTTTTATTCCTAAATTTAATATTAACAAGCACAAATATCTAGATTGGTAATAAATCCCTTGACATATCTTATTAAGGTGGGAATCTTTTAATTATGTGGGCTTATGTAAACTTATTTGAATTACGAGCACTCCTTGGATAACTTTAGTACTTTAGCAAATATTCCCATTTCTCTAACCATGCCAGAAGGATGTGACCTATTTAATAACCTTGATATGGACCTCATATTCATGGTGAAAAATAAGACAATGTTTCTCTCAATTATATTCCAGGGATGGCCTCAGGGACAATTTTGATTAAAGTTTTTCTAACCAGGGCAGTGATCTCTAGTACTGATTTGTTCTTTTCTAAATATGTAAAGAAATAATAGACACACACCTGTGGGATTTCTTAACCATGAAACTTATTTCCAATTTCTCTAATATGCTTGGAGATCATCACAAAAACATCATAGCCATTTCAAAAATTTTTTGCTCATTATGGTCCCATGGAATTACCAAATCACCATGTCTATTTTTTCCCCAAAATAAAGAAATTAGTTCCTTTTGAAGATTTTATAGATGCTTGCAGCATCAATTAAAAAAAACCTCTCAAATTTGAAGTCACTGAGACTGGTCCAGTTTAGTGAAGGCCCATCTTGGTGAAGAAGCCAGACATAACTGGCAGCAGTTCACAGTTCTTTTGTTTGATCTTTGGTTACCTGACGTTTCTAACTTAAAGTGACTGAGTCAACAGCTCCTACTTGTCACAAGAAATAAACTTTATAATCATTCTCCTATCTTCACACATTTCATTTAACCCAATATCCTCTTAAAGAATCCACAAAGCTGTATGGGACTGATACTAACAGCTTTGGTAACATGCGTACCTGTTTACTACCTCCAAATTTCTTTGCCTGAGAATATGTTCTCCCCCTGAAAATGTCCCAGCATCTCTTCCTGGCATGAAAATTCACCTGTTCTAATTCCAATCTAGATCTTAAAAAAAGATCAATAAATACTAAGTCAGTCACTGACTTCTACAAACTCCATAAGAGGTGATTAATTTTCTCTGAAAGTAATACATCAGGAAATCATTTAGGGTAGGGAATTAGCCTTAATATAGCTATAATATTTCTTTTATTTCTACTGGACCTACAATAAGTTTATATTCATATACTACAAAATGTCAGGAGGCACTCCATAAATTATACGACTAGTTGACTACTGCTACAGCTATTCAGACTTTTACAGAATATTGCAATTTCTCCAAACTCTATGAAAGAATCAACTTTCAACTTTTGAGAATTTTAATGCTCCCATTCTAATATCATAGAAGCCAACTGGATAAAGACCAAGAGAGAAACACCTAGCTATATAAGTCTTGGTCTTCAAATATGATCATGAATAGATTTTCTGCTTTAGCTCTCATGTTATATGACTCTAAGCTGGCTATCTCCACAGTTGGGACCTGCACTAAAAGCTATGTTGGGTAAACCACTGGAGTGTCATAAAAACAAATAACTAAATCATAATTTTGACTTTTGATTTACAATTATTTGTATGTATTTTTTAAAATGTGTTTTCTATATATTTCAATGTACATTTTATATTCATACAATAGGGTATACTATATATATATGTGTGTGTGTGTGTGTGTGTGTGTGTGTGTGTGTGTATTGGAGCCCACTTAAAAATTTTACTGGTTGGACCAAATAATAAGGAAAATTACACACAACTGTTTCTCAGAGTGGCTGTGTAAGTTTACTGATCTCATCAGCAATGTATGAGTGATCCAGTTTCTCTACATCTTCATGAGCATTTGGTGTTGTCATTATTTTTTTAAATTTATTTTTAGCTATTCTCCTAGGTAAGTAGTAACATGTAAATAAGAAACTTCCATACAACCCAGAAAATTGCTTTCCTGGGAATTAATTTCAGAAAAATGAAAACATACATTCATACAAAAACCTTTATATGAATGTGTATAGCAACTTTATTCATAATAACAAACCTGGATGTAATCCAGATATTCTTTAACATGTGAATAAAAAACTCTGGTACATCTAAATCATGGAATCCAATTCAGCAATAAATACAAAAGTGCTTTTAAGAGACACAAAAACCTACATAAATCTATAGAGAAATATGCTGAGTAAAAACTAAACCCTAAAATATTACATACAGGGCACCTGGGTGGCTCAGTGGGTTAAAGCCGCTGCCTTCGGCTCAGGTCATGATCCCAGGGTCCTGGGATCGAGGCCCGCATCGGGCTCTCTGCTCAGCAGGGATCCTGCTTCCTCCTCTCTCCTCTCTCTCTGCCTGCCTCTCTGCCTACTTGTAATCTCTCTCTCTGTGTCAAATGAATAAATAAAATCTTAAAAAAAAAATAAAAAAAATAAAATATTACATACAGCATGAATCCACTTATATAATGTTCCTGAAATAATAAAGTTATACCCATGGATAACAAGTTAGTGGGTGCTAGAGTTTAAGGAAAAGGTAGGTGAGAAGAAAGAGATATGGCTACACCAGGTGCTGATAGAAATGTTCTGTATCTTGACTATTTCAATGTCAATATCCTATTTGTGATATTGTTCTACAGTTTTGCAAGATGTCACCCCTAGGGAAATTGATTAGAGGGTGCATGGGACTTTTCTGAATCATCTTTTACAACTGCATGTGAATCTATAATTATCTCAAAATAAAGAGCTTGATTTAAAAGCAATGTGTGTCTTCTTTTCCTATTTTGGGCAGTCCTCCAAAAATAAAAGTTAATATTTTTATGCCCTTGTATATCTTTCACTAAAGAAATGGCAAGAGAGGAAAAAAGAAAAGGCCATATAGCCAAATGAAGATCTTTGTAAAACTCAAAACTCCTGAAGATATTTTCCATCCTATATCATTTCACAGCTAGCAAAACATTTTCCATATTTTGTAATTAATGTATTCCAATTGCATTTTCACATATCTGAGCAAGCTCTCAGATATCGATTTTTTTCACGTCTGAATGAATTTCAAGTTGACATTAAGTATAATAGTAATCAACTCTCCAGATTGACCTCTTTTCTAGAATGTTTCACCTTCAAGCATTTAAATACATACTACATTGCTCTTTTAATAGTTTAGCTAAATGAGTTGGTTTTTCAAATACAGCCTAATGCATGGTCTGTTAAATTCTCTATTTCTTAATCTCTATTCTTGCTTCAAGGCAAACACCCTAAAAACAGTTTATCTTGAATGTATCACTCCATCTCTCTCCAGAATGTCAAATCAGGGGGTATAGCTCAGTGGTAGAGCATTTGACTGCAGAATGTCAAATCAAGCAGATATCATTCATTTTTATTTGGCCTCAAATTTATATAAAATTATATACAAAAATTTATGAAGATTTTTTTAGTTTTAGTTGAAACTGCTAGAAATATTCCTACAAATGTGATGTGGAAAATAATAATGTGTCTTTCAAAAAGTGTCTTAAAATATAACTTAAATACCACTGTGAAAGGATGAAGTGGACCTACTTTGCTCCTATACCTTCTGCTATGACTAAAAATACTAGATATTTTATATAAAACAATTTAAGAAGACTCTTAGAATAGAAGCATTGAGGAAACTTTCAACCCAAGAATATACAGTGGCTACTGCCCTGGGTCTTCTTTTTGCCTCATATATCAAAGACTTATAGCCTAAAAAGATGGAAATCCAACAACACCAATAGGCACAGTCAAGAATGGTCTAACCAAAGCCTGCTCTCTCTAGAAAAAGACCAGCAAAAAAGCAACTTGGCAAGAAAGTAATATTCTCAGATGTAACCGCTCTATTCAAAGCAAACACCTGGGGAAAAAAAAAATGACCATAACCCCACCTACATCAGCAAAGGCAAAGTGGGGAACCTGACTTCCAACCTTAAGAGGCTGTGAAAATGCACCCAACTCTATTGCCAGAGTGCTATAAATAAGGCCACAGAGGCAAGTAGGAAACCAAGATTTTCATTCCTGTCTGGTAGTATCAAATAACCTTCTCCTTAGGTAGTATCAGTAGAGATAGCATGCCTGACTTCTAAGCCCATCCTGAAGTAACAGGCACTTCCACTCCTAAGTGCTAATGTCAGAAGTCTAATGGAGAGTTAGGAGCACAACAGTAATATGGAGAGACCATAAGGATTGAAAACTCCCATCTCTGCTCAATAGGAATGAGGAAACTCCCTCGATATGGGTGTCAATGGAAGCCAAGTAACCTATGTAGTACTCCTATCTGGTATTAAGGAGGGGGAAACCAATCTTTTCCTAGCAAAATGAGAGTTAGAAAAAACCAATTAAAAGAGATTTCTGTAAAACCCAGAGACCCATAACATAATAAGAAATGTCCAGGTTTCAATTAAAAGTTACTTGTCATACAAAAAATAGCAAAATCTCATATTTTAATTTAAAATGTTTGCTCCAAGAAAGATAACTTTGAAGAGAATGAAAGTAAAAGCTACCTGGTGAGAATAATATATGCAAACCACACGGATAACAAAAGACTAGTATCTAGATTATATAGAGAACTCTCAAAACTCAATAATAATAATTTAAGAGTCCAATTAAAAGTGACATGAAGAAAAGTTATCCAAGTTAGAAAGGAAGAAGTAAAATTATCTCTGTTCACAAATGATATATAGAAAACCCTAAAAATTTCGTGTAAAATAATGGTTAGATTGATAAACTAATTTAGTCAAGTTGCAGGATCCAAAATCAATGTACAAAAATCAGTTGCAATTCTATACAGTAATAATGAACAACTTGAAAAGGAAATTAAGAAAACATTCCCATTTACAATAATGACAAAAAGAATAAATCCTTAGCAAAAATTTCAATCAAGGAGGTGAAACTACATGACATTGATGAAAGAAATTAAAGAAGACACAAATAAATATAAAGACATCCTGTGTTCACAGATTAGAAGAATTAACATTGTTAAAATGTCTAGGGGCACCTGGGTGGTTCAATCGATTAAGTGTCTGCCTTCAGCTAACTTCATGATCTCAGGGTCCTGGGACTGAGCCTCATGTCTGGCTCTATACTCAGTGGGGAGCCTGTGCCTACTGCTCCCTCTGCCTGCCACTCCCCTTGCTTGTGCTCTCTCTGTCAAATAAATAAATAAAATATTTAAAAATAATTTTAAAAAGTGATCTACATATTCAATGAAATTCCTATCAAGATCACAATGGCAGTTTTACAGAAATAGAACAATCCTAAAATTTATATGGAACCACAAAGGACCCTCAGTAGTCAAAACTAATCTTGAGAGATAACAAAGCTAAAGTCTCCACATTCATAATTTCAAAATATACTATGAAGCTATAGTAATTAAAACAGTATCGAACTGGCATAACGACAGGTCTACACACCAATGGAAAAGAATAGAGAGCCCAGAAATAAACCAAGGCAAATATGATCAACTCATCTTCTGCAAGGGTACCAAGAATATACAATAGGGAAAAGACAGTCTCTTCAACATACAGTGTTGGAAAAACTGGATATGCACATGTAAAAGAGTGTAAAAGAACAAAATGGGCATAAAATTTCAGTTATGTAAGATAAAGTTCTAGAGGTCTTCTGTAGAACATTGTGTTAATAGCTAACAATACTGTAGTATACACTGAAAAATTTATCATGAGAGTGGATCTCAAGAGTCTTTTCTTAACTGTAATAAGAAAAAAATGACATGAAGAAACATTTCACAAAAGAAGATATACAGATGGAATACGGGCACAGGAAAAGATGTTCAACATAATTAGCCATCAGGAAAATGCAAATTAAAATCACAATGAGATGTCACTACACACTTATAAGAATAGGTAAAATAAAAAATAGGGCATATGCTGTCAATGATGTGAAGAGACTGAATCATTCATATATTGCTAATGGAAACATGAAAGACTAACGCCATTCTGGAAAAATTTGGCATGCAACTACCATATAACCCAACAATTGCACTCCCAGAAATGTATCCCAGAAAAGTGACAACTTATATTCATCCAAAAACCCATAAACAAATTTTTATACGAACTTTATTTTCAGGAACGAAAACATCAAAACAGCCTATGTGTCCTTTAGTAAGCAAATGGTTAAACTGTGGTATGTACATACCTTGAAATACAACCCAGCAATAAAAAAGAGCACACTATTGAAACATGCAACAACCTGTCTGAAGAACCTCTAGAGAATTATGCGGAGAAAAAAAAATCCCACAAATGGAACATAATGCATGATTCCATTTCTATCATATTCATTAATCAATGACAAAATTATGGAAAACAGATTAATGTTCTACAGAGCTAAGTCTATTCTCCAGAACAAAAGATTAGTGACTCTGAGAGGTTAAGGGAAAGTTAAGGGGAGTTGGGGTGGTAGGGCAGTGAGTATGACTATTGAAGGAAAACATGAGGAATCCTCCTGGTGATGAAAATGTGCTATATTGTGACAGGATCAATGACAATATCCTGCCTGTGATATTTGTGCTACGGTTTTGCAAGATGGGAGCACTGTGGAAAATTATGTCCTCGTAATTAGGTGTCTCTGTTTTATTGCTTAAAACTATATGTGACTCTATAGTTATCCTAAAATAAAAAGTTAAAAAAATTAACTCTAGTGCAAAAAATCATGTATTAAAAATGCAGTTACATAATTGCAAGCATCCCTCAATTTGGTTTGTATAAATATATGAAATAACTTATATATATATATATTATATATTATATATATATTATATATATATTATATATATGGATATTTAAGAAAGTAGTTGCTAATAAATATATTAAAGTAAAATGACAATGGGGAAAATTAGCGTCAAAAGTAAGATAATTGAAAGGCATTATTCTTAAAATGTATGCATTAAACTTAAAACTAGTTAAGAAATATTTGTAGTAAAATAAATATCTAGTTACCTAATGTTATACCAATGTAATTGAAATATAATATTTACATTAATAATCCCCTTTGCAAAACAGAAAAAAATAATGATTTTTTCTTAGAATTGGTATTACATGATTAGAACTGTAATTCTGAAAAATGATTTATATTTAAGTAAATGCAGGAACTAGGAACCACAAAAATAAAAGCAAATGTTGATAATTCTAAGCACATGATTGACTATCTTTATGAAACTGAACATTCATAATATTGTTCAATTTAGCATCAACATTTAAAAATACATACAATATCACCAGGATATTCCTATTCTAATAATAGGTTATTGCAATGCGCTAGGCCACTAAGGAACATACTATTATAATGAGTTCAAACCAGATTCATCTGAGTCATAAAAATATAATGATAACAATATAATGGTAATGATGATAAAGTGACTTGAACTAGGTCACTATAGTGAGTCAGGAGTAAATGTAGTTAGAAAACTTAGGTGATCAGCCTATCCACTAAATCATGCTGCCTTTCCAATTTTAAGCACTCAATAATAATGCGTATTCATTAAACATGTAACAGCAAAAATTAAAAAGCAATACATCCTAGCTGCCTAAAGGGGAATAAATGGTTTCCACTTCTGGTCATTTTCCTTCTGCACCTATGGTATTACCTAAGATATTAATCTCCTTTATTATTTCTGGAAATTGTTGGCTTTAACTGACTGCCTATTGCCAGCTCTATCTTTTGCTATGCTTAGAGGAATAGAGAAATTCAATTCAATAGCCATATCAAATGCAAAGGCCATTGTATTAGTTTTCTAGGGCTCCCATAACAAAGCACCACAGACTGGGTTGCTTAAACGACAGAAATTTATTTCCTCACAGTTTCAGAGGACATTTTTGGAAATCCAAAATCAATGTCAGCAGGCTTGGTTCCTTTTGAAGGCCATAAAGAAAAGATCTGTTTCAGGCCTCTCTCTTTGGCTTATAGATAGATGGTCAGCTTCTCCCTGTATCTTTACATCATCCTCCATCAGTGTCTGTGTCCTCTTACAACATCACTAGTCGTACTGGGTTAGGGACCACCCTAATGTCCTCATTTTAGCTTCATTGCTCTTGCAAGGATCCTGTCTTTAAATATGGTCACATTCTGAGGTATTAGAGGTGAGGGCTTCAACATACAAAATTTGGAGGATACACAGTTCAGCCTGTAACAGGGACAATGCCTTAAATTTTGTTTCAGCTAAGACATGAGAGTGACAAAAAGAAATTGAATGCCAGAATTGATGACTTTCCTTTAAAAATACTATCAAATATTATATTTAAATGACTACCTTTTAAAGGTAAGACGTTAGGGTTGTATTTAACTTTGATAGTCATTGACATATCTTGTAGAACTTCAAAGAAACATCAGCAAGATATCAGAAGGATTATTCTATGTATAATAAAAATTGATAATTGAATTATAGGATTTTATTAGGACTGGCTAGGTAAAAATTAACAACATTTTTGGGCAATTAAGTCTTGACCTTAAAATATAATTGAGTTATAGCTATCTCTATCCACAAAATTACAAAAGAAAACATATATCCACAAATGTTTTCTGATGTATGACAGCTTGGGAGATGAAATAGTCATGCAAGCAGTTGACTCATATGCTTCCATTGTCGAGCATTATTTTTTAGAATTATCATCATCAGTAGGGCATCAATGCTACTGTGTGTCAATTATTATTATCAAATATTAAAATTTTTTGAAATAAAAATGTACTAACCCTTCATCATCATTTTCTGCTATTTTGTAGGAAAGATATGACATTTTTTCTTTATAGTAGGGTCATTCAGTTTTCTTCAGAAACTAAGGGTCCAGGGTGCCTGGGTGGCTCAGTGGGTTAAAGCCTCTGCCTTCGGCTCAGGTCATGATTTCAGCGTCCTGGGATCGAGGCCCGCATCGGGCTCTCTGCTCAGCCGGGAGCCTGCTTCCTCCTCTCCCTGTCTCTCTGCCTGCCTCTCTGCCTACTTGTAATCTCTCTGTGTCAAATAAATAAAATCTTAAAAAAAAAAGAAACTAAGGGTCCATAAATTAAAGTAGTTAACTTTGATTAATTTGATGGAGATTCAGACTGAGGGATTAGATATGAAGGCAATAATGGCTAAGGTATCAGACTGACTTCACTGATCTTGCCAGTGAGGTAGAAGTCCCATTTTGTTTTAACATAGAAACTTGTTTTGGAGTTTGTTAGAAGAGTAAAAAAAACTCAAAAGCAAAAAAATCAGTTCTTCTCTACTTAAGGCTTACACATGCATTTAGGTACACACACAGAACAGTGAGAGAAAAGAAAAATAATCCTAACAGAAGGCAAAAATAGCAGTCTATGCCCAGTATCATTAAGGTTAGAATTCAGTTTTAGTGTTAAACACAAGGTATTATAGAATGTGCGTACTTTACATACAAAATACTTTAAAGGTCAGAATCAATCAGCTGTATTTTACTTGTCATGCCTGCGGGGCTTAACCAATATAATGAATACTGTTCTGTATTTTAGTTTTGTCCCAGACTGATTGATTCTCTATAAACCCATTATGAAGGTCAGTATATTATGGGTCAAAGGCTGTTGTGAAATGAAAAAAACAAAAAACAAAAAAGGAGAATAAGCACATACAACTTGTGGAGATAAAGATTTAATCAACCCTATAAGTAACAAACTGTGGTAGCGCATGGTAGCTCCTAAGAACTCTGTAAAATGTTTATGTGTCACATAATTTTATAGTATGAAGAAAACTTTCCTCTATCAACTATTTTTGTAGCCTGAGGACTAAAATAGTTATTTACAGGTTTCAGTATTTGGGACATAAAAATACACTAAACTGAAAGAGCAAAAAGAAATTCTGATATAATGTGCCAATCATGACCAATTTCCAGTATCATAATAGTATATTAAAAAAAATCTGAAGATGCAAAATAGCACTTGTTGAATACCATATAAAAAGACAGGAACTAGTGACTGCTTTTGTCACTGCTTATAAAGATATAAATTAGGGACTAAATGCATCATGATATAAAACTTTTTTAGAGTGTGGAAGAAATGCATGAACGCAATGTGTATGGATTAATTGATAGAATCACCTTAAATTCTACTATAGTCTCTGGTCCTATACCCTATTTGGGATATAGGTCCTAAAGGAAAAAATTATCCTTTATTCAGCACTAGCTTGCATTTATGAATAAGGATAATTATTTATGGGAAAATGATTAAAAATGCTTTATGCTGATTTTAGAGTAGGCTCTTGGCAATAGCGCTTTAACTGAAAGCTGCACAATTAATTCGGATTTGCTTGGCTCTTTAAAACTTTGTCTTTTTATATACATTATATATATACCAGTTGACTGCTATTTACTAGAGAGAAAGTATGTATAAGTCTCACTACAGCTCCATAACTTTCTTTTTGAGAATTGATATTTATTTGAGAGAGAAAGAAAATGAGAGAGAGAGAGAGAGAAAGAGAGAGAGAGAACATAAGTGGGAGGGGCAAAGAGAGAGGGAGAGAATCTCAAGCTGACTCCATGCTGAGCAGAGCCGGGCAGGGGGCTCAATCCCACAGCCCATGCCCCAAGCTGAAGCTGAAACCAAGAGTTGAATGCCCAACCGACTATGCCATCCAGGTGCTCCAGGGTCCATAACTTCTGAAACACAATACTAAAATACAAAAATCTCCTAAAATTTTAAATTTTTCTCACCACCTTCTAGGTAGCAAAACTGACCTGAATTGATGTAGGAAAACTTATAGACTGGACTGAAAATACATTTCATTAAGAGATAGAGATATGTTTTCTGCTACAGATCATGCTGGGGCCACTCTACATATTTAACATAGGGAACAAGCACAATAAAATTGAATTCTAAAATATATGTACCCCCAAGGGTTTGGGATAAAAGATTACTGACCTGTTTTCCATGGAAATGAGCAGAGCAAGGCTGGAAAATTTTGAGTTTCTCAAGATTATATAATCTACATCAACTGTATAAAATAGTTATTACTATTCCCATTGATCCACTGTGAAAAAATTAAGACCAAGAATTTCAGTAATTTGTCAAATGAACCACAACTAAAGATTGGCTGGACTGACAATAGAATTTCTCTGTCATGAGCAAATGACATTCTTTTTTTTTTTTTTTTTAAAGATTTTATTTATTTATTTGATACAGAGAGAGAGATTACAAGTAGGCAGAGAGGCAGGCAGAGAGAGAGGAGGAAGCAGGCTCCCTGCGGAGCAGAGAGCCCGATGTGGGCCTCGATCCCAGGACCCTGAGATCATGACCTGAGCCGAAAGCAGGGGCTTTAACCCACTGAGCCACCCAGGCGCCCAGCAAATGACATTCTTAATTGTATACTATTCTTGCTTCCTAATACTTCTGGTTTTTATTGTTTATTTCCTTGCNACCCAGGCGCCCAGCAAATGACATTCTTAATTGTATACTATTCTTGCTTCCTAATACTTCTGTTTTTTATTGTTTATTTCCTTGCTTTGTTGTTGTTGTTGTTGTTATTTCCAGAAATTATTTTGTGCCTCCACTGCAACTGCTATATAAATGTCAACTCTGATGTGGCTAAAATAGATTTTACCATTTAGCTAATGCCAAAGTAAATCTACTAATCTACTGACAGAAACTTGGTTTCTGTAAATCAAATATACATCTATTAAAATGCCTTCTATGTTCCTTACTGTGTTCTGTATCATACTTTTCTATTTTGCCCTCAGACAGCCTGAGACATTCCCTTTTAAACTACTTCACCTTCTTGATTTCTCTAGAGCTTCTTTCCCTGCCTGTCCTGCATGGCATACTCAGTTTAAGTGTAACATTGTGCTCCAAAGTTATCTCATCTGAAAGGGCTCCCCTAAGATAGCGTTCCCCCATCATTACTCTCTCTCCTTTTCATTTGTTTTCCTTTTCCTTTATTCTTTTCCATAAGAGTAATTTTCCTAATTTACATTGTAATCTTATTCATTTCCTTATGAGTTTGTAATCTGTTTTCACCTGTTAGAATGTAAGTCCCATGAAGGACTTACTTCCATGTACTTCCTCTCATCCTACTATCATATACTAAAAGGACAGTATAGTGGACATAGGCATTCAATGAATGAATAATCCAGTCCATTACTAAGATCAAGAATTCTTCATCAACAACTCACCTATTGCAATTAACTTGCTTACCCATGTCTTTGGATCTCTTAGTGACTCCCTCACTACAGGCTGTTTTCTACCCTGTATCTAGCTTAATTATTTAAAAAAATAAATTTTAAAATAACCTAATTTAAATCTGTGTATTTTTCCTCCAAGTACTCCATCTGCAAGAGCTTAAAACACAAGTGACTTCTTGTTGCTCTGAATCCATAAGATGTTCCAGAACATTCTCCAGACTGATCCCTGACTATTTATTCAGCAAATTTGTTTTCATTGCTTTCACTCATTTCTTTTTGCTGTAACTTCAGTTATCTTCCTTCAGCTCCTATACTAACTCTCCCCTTGCTTCCTCCATGTAGGCCTCTGTCAGAGTGGATACTCTGCTAAGAATCCTTTCCTTTCCACCACGTATACCTTCTCTTAGATACCTCTCTTTGTTTACTTCGATTTAAATTTTCAGATCAATTTCTTTAACGCACCTTTCTGTGATCCCCTGAAAATGTCGAAGTCTTTCTAAACATATTTCCAGAGCATCAAAATTTCTTCTTTGTGTAGTTACCACAGTTGCAGTTTCACATGTATATGTGCGTACACACGTGAGGATATTGGCCAAATGCCTATCTCATTCATAAATCTGTAAATCTCACAAGGGTAGGTGCCTGGTTTTACCTTAGCCATTGCTATGGACTGAATATTTGTATCCCCCACCCCCATTCATAATCAGTAAGAAGTCTAGCTAATATAATTAGTGTCTCGGTGTATGCAATTATAGGATGATGTGTTCCAACATAATTCAAAGGGAGAAGACTAATTAGGCTATCTCTTCAATGGACAGAGCAGAAACATACCTTGCAAAAGCATAAAAGCAAAGACAGTTTGAAACCAATAATATCTCAAAAAGTAGAACAAATTTATGATTCTACTCTTTTATACAAACACATGACACATACATTTGTGTCCTCAGGTGCGAACTGGGGAGAAATCACGGCCGGCTCTGGGCCCGGACACTGCGTGGTGCCTCTCAGCCTGTTCCTCGAGAAGACGCCCGGAAAACGGCATTAAAATACTCAAATAATTTTCATAAAAAGAAATCACCAAAATTATTTGTGATCATAAAATAAAAAATTGATTTTCTCAAGATATTGAATAATTTAGTTCTTCTAAGCCAGCTTTGAGTCACGAAACCATAAAATATGACAAAGTGAATCAAATTACATCTATGTCACCTCCATCGACTGATTTT
Source organism: Ailurus styani (assembly GCA_002007465.1). Taxonomy (NCBI): domain Eukaryota; kingdom Metazoa; phylum Chordata; class Mammalia; order Carnivora; family Ailuridae; genus Ailurus; species Ailurus styani. The sequence continues at coordinate 1,702,568 of LNAC01000169.1, read as the reverse complement.
TTTTTAAGATTTTATTTATTTGACACACAGAGAGATCACAAGTAGGCAGAGAGGCAGGCAGAGGGAGAGGGGGAAAGCAGGCTCCCCACTGAGCAGAGAGCCCCATGTGGGGCTCGATCCCAGGACCCTGAGGTCATGTCCTGAGCTGAAGGCAGAGGCTTAACCCACTGAGTCACCTAGGTGTCCCCATCAACTGATTTTTAATAATGATATATAGTAAGTGGGTGAAAAATAAAAAAAATCAAGATAATCTGATTAATGAATTATTTTACAACACAAACATTAGTTTCTTATTTTTTCCCATTTTTCTAATGAAGATTTAAGGTATTTACTTAAGTACACTCAATTTAGTATTATACAGAATGAATTATAGACTTGGATATACGAACTTATATTTGTGGGCATCTAATGATTTCAGTCACAAAATAACCACAGCCTTGTTATTATCTGTGAAGCCATGCTCTACAGAAAGAAAATCTAACCACACGTTTGCTAGTAATGGCACTTAAAGGATTTTATAAAAATAATTTACTTAAACTCCACAATGTCTGTGTAGGAAAGACAAGACAGATTCAAAGGTAGTGAAACAGACAAAATAAATGCACAAGTTTTAGTGTTCACAAACTCGCAGCAGTGCTAACCAAGATTCTAGATATTTTAATTTCTACATCACTTTTTATTTTGTATGCTTTTCTTATGTATCATATCTATAGAATATGACAAATATGAATCTGAGGAAAGAAGAGGATACAGAGAGTAGAACTACAAAGCATGTGATTTGGAGTCAAGTACTGAATTACATTCTGGCTTCTACCACTTACTGTGTTATCTTAAGACAATTAGAAAATGCTGAAAATAATACTTACTCTAGATGATTGCAAGCATTAAATATTTCATGTAAAACACGTAACACATTAATAAAGTGAAATAATGTTAGCTCACAGTGCTATAATTTTTAAATAAAATGTACAATTAATTAAATCATTAATTTATTTTTAAAGATTATTAATTAATTAATTAATTAATTGACAGAGTGAGACACAGTGAGAGAGGGAACACAAGCAGGGGGAGTAAGAGAAGGAGAAGCAGGATCCCCACAGAGCAGGGAGCCCAATGCAGGGCTCAATGTGGAGCTCAATCCCAGGACCCTGGGATCATGACCGGAGCTGAAGCCACCCATATGCCCCTAAATCATTAATTTTAATTCAATTGAGTATAGTCGTCATTTTTTTTTCTCTGAATTAAATTGTTTAGCTTGAATCCATCTCCCCCCCCCCGTGCCCACAGATACAGACTCAAGCCTGGTGTGACCCNCCCCCCCCCCCCCCCCCCCGTGCCCACAGATACAGACTCAAGCCTGGTGTGACCCTCTGTTGGATAGGCAGGGGGTGTTTGCTGTACATAGTTTACTCAATATAGCTGACTATGGCCATTCAAAGTGAACTTTTGATAAATTGTTTATAGAGCAAAAACTGTTAGCAAACATACCTATGTACCTCATTTATTACTAAATGTGTATTTTATGGCCAAGTTTATGCAGTGTGGTAAATGACTTTAAGTGCATTTGACACAGGCGATTCTTATGGGAGCAGACAACTATGTGGACAAACAAAATTTCTTTATGGAGTAAAATTCGAACAATTTCAGGAGTTCCACTAGAGCCCTTCATCTCCTATCTGTTGCCTGAAATTAATCTTATCAGTAAGAAAGAATTCTATAACTAGACACAATGCTATAGATTTACATCCACAGCATATAGTAATTTGAATTACTTCCTTTTGGTCTGATGCCTTATTACTCCCACACATCTGTCTCACCTGAATCAGTAGCATCAGTCTCAACTCAGATCTTCAGGAAACACAGAGTTTCAGGTCCTGCCTCATACTCACTGATCTGGAAATCTGACCCTATTTGCATGCACATTAAAGTTTGAGAATAAGTGATTTTAAAAGTAAGTGACAAACAGCAGAACCTCTACATATAACCTAAGTAGATAAGAATGAGAAATAAGAGGTCAGAAATATCCTGGCGTCATGAAGAAAAAAAAAGGACGGATACCATAAACACAAACTAAGTGAAAGATAAGCCAAGAAAGAGTGCTGGATTGATCTGATTTACAACATGTTTGTATCCCATTTTTCTCCCTCTCAGAAAATATAAATGCCATCTTCTCAGATAATCAGATCACAATCCTGGGACTTACTGTTAATAATTCCGTTTTCTTCACATCCTAAATCAAATCCATCAAGTATACTAATTCTATCCGTAACTTTTACACTTTTCCTTATCTCACGCTAAGTCCACACTGGTCAAGACAGACCTGACACGAAGACTGATGTTTATATTCTATTTTTTCCTATTCAAAAAGCCCCAGTTACCTAAAAGACTCTGCGGCACAAATTTTCACCTTCAATGTTCCCCTACAAATAAGATATAGAGAATGTATGGAGCAAAATCTAGTAAATAAAACTTTTCTAGAGATTATATGAAGAAAAAGATAAAATAAAGCATGATTTTTTTTAAATACCAATCCATTAGTGGGGTGGGGGAAAGACAAAATAATTCATTGAAAGTATTTAAACATACTCAATAACTGGTAAGATAATTGAACTGTGTGTTAGAAAATGAGGTGTTTTTTATTTTTAGAAAACGAGATTTTTAATTGATATTTACCAAATGAATGCGTACAGTTGCTGGGCAGGCAGGGTTGTAAGGGCTTAGAATATCCTAAGCACAGGGAATTGTGCACGTATTTTCCAAGACAGTTCTGAACAACAAAGAGCTTAGTGGTCCGTGAATATTAAAACTTTGGATTTTATCCTAAAAGCAACTGGAAATCATCACAAGTCTCCTTATATAAGATTTCACTTCACACAATTACCTTTAAAAAAATAACAACAAACTAATCTCATCCTGGTAAACATTTTGCAATATATGTATATCAAATCTTCACACTGTATACCTTAATCTTATACAATGTTATATCTCAGTGAAGCTGGAAAAGTAACAAATAAATGAATGGAGGAATGTATAAATGAATTAGTACCCACTCCAGTTTTACATACAAATTTTTTTTCTCACAATGTGGTCAAGAATTTTGTTGGTATGACTTTTGAGAAGAATAGTTAAGGAACTGTTTAGCAGGGTAGGTGTAACCTGACGAGGCCCTAGGCTAAACAGTAACAAATGAAGATGCAGAGAAGTATAATTACAATACAATTAAGAAAGTAGAATTGACAGAGTTTGCAATTTTGGATGTACTGTCAGGGGTGATTCTCAAATTTATGGCTTCTGGACGTGGTGAATGATGACACATATCATTGAGAAAAGAATATAAGATCAGAAATATGGTTGTAGGTATCCTTAGGCAGTAATTATGCAAGAAGAAGAAATAATGTCCATTACCAGCATCATACAAAACCACTCTCAAAACTAAGATGGAAAGCTTTTGTAAACAGTAATGTTGTTGCTGTATTTATATAAACTTAGTTTGAATTAGATTATATAAAGAAAGCATGCTATCTAATATTGTCAATGCTTGAGACATCCTGTATGTCAGACATTCCATTAAGTACTTTAATGCATTATCTCTTTAAAACATTTAAAGATCCCATGAGGTAGGTTCTATCATAATTTCCGTCTAACAGATGAGGAAATGGAATTTCAGAATGATTAAATAATTTGCCCAGTTACACAGCTGGTTGCTGAATAAGCCAATATTAATCCAGAGCTACCTAAGTTCTGTATATTACCTGTGTCAGTGAGAATTCCTCTTGAAAACAGATGGTGCAGTCAAATCTGCTAATGGTAGAAGTTTATGAGGGAACTGATCAAAGACATGTGAGAAAGGCCAGGGAGAACTAGCAAGGTAAGATCATGAAACTTTATCTCCCATAGTCCAGAAGGGACAAGATGACAAGGATGATTGTAATGCAGAAACAGCTAGAACACCTGCTATAATGGTAAGGAAAGTTTTCCGTAAAGGATTTGAAGACTCGGTAGAGGAACACAGAACTTGCAACCTGTAATCACACAGGGAAAGAGACAGGTAAATACCATACTTGTTTAAAAAATGGGAATTTATCCCAATGCAACTGATAACAGGAAACATTTGTGCATAAGAAGAATTTTACACTCTCTTATGTGAGAATTTATTTGCAAGAAACACTATGTAAGCACAGGAAACTGTGCCTAGCTGAACAGAGCAGTATAGGGATATTCAGACAAACATGTACAAACAACTCACGTATCTACCAGCTACTACAGTTCATTGCCTGCGATAGAAGCCATGCCATCTACATCTGGTGTTATAATTTTCTTTCCTGTTTCAGATAACTCTCTTTCTCCTACTATAGAGTAACTCCCAATCTACATCTCTTCTACACTCACTTCCATAAGCAAACTTTGGGTCTCTTTCAATAGAAACGGCTGTCTTTATGGTAACATTTATGCATTTCTTAATCATGTAACGTGGAAAATTGTGCTACCATTTTCATTGGACTTCTGTTTTTCCTAATGTAGCTTTTACATGTATGTATAACTAGAGAGGTTTTTGAGCGGTATACCATTTTTGCCATTAGCACGATGTTCTTAACTCATAGTTTTACATAAAGCAGTATTAATTAGGAAGATATATCTATCACGTTTTAGCAGAGCTGACTGTAAATCTCCTCTCTGAGATCAAGTAAAATCCACAGAACAAAGGAACCAACAAAGTCCTTAAATTCAGCTCCCTGGGGCACAAACACAGAGAGTGCAGCAAACAAGCACTATTTACCATAAACCGCTATGCTGGGCTGCTTTTCACGTGAGAAATAAGAACAATATGTTCTTAAAGTTCCACNCAACAAAGTCCTTAAATTCAGCTCCCTGGGGCACAAACACAGAGAGTGCAGCAAACAAGCACCATTTACCACAAACCGCTATGCTGGGCTGCTTTTCACGTGAGAAATATGAACAATATGTTCTTAAAGTTCCACCATTGAGATTAAAAATTGTTATAACCAAAAGAGAGGACATAAATGTCAGAAAATCTACATTTAAAGAGGCTATATGAAATAAATACACAAGTTACTGACATACCTAGAAGATATAGTGGCAAATCCAGAAGAACAAAATAAGGAATATGAAGGACTGAAAATATTCAAATACCTAATAAAAATATTTCTGAAATGAAAGATGGACTGAAGTATAAAATTCAAAAGTCTTCAGCGAATTTCAGGAACCGATACGTTTAAACTAATTGTATAGCACGTAAGAAAAACAAAACAAAGTCAATATAAAAAAGAACAAGTAATGTGTATATTAGTTGGAAAGAAAGGACTCAGGTTTTCCTACATATTATTGTCAGAGGTAATATCAAAATTTTCAGAAACAAATATACAACCAACAAATGCTCTACCAGATTATGCCATTGTTCAGGGCAATGGTAATAGAATGGGTGCTCTTACACACGGAGGCATTCATATTCTTCACAAGTGACATAGTCTTCTTTGGAATAATACTCAGAACCGTATTGTGTAGGGAATATCCAAAGGTACAGTGCATTTCTAAAATATAGAAACAAATAGTAAGAGCACAATTTGTCTAACCCACTGCTATAACACTATCTCATATTATTATTTATGTGCCACCAAGTTAGGCCCAAATTTACCAGCATAAAGGAGAATAAAATATGAAAATCATCAGCAGAGGTGGAAATAAGGTAACCAAATCACATAAATTATATAAAAGAATTTATGATAGAGTTAACTGGATCAGACTGAAAAAAAAAAAATACACACAAGGACCTGGCTCAAGGATAGAGGAGGTCAAAAGAAACAAAACATCTTTCTGAGAAAATGTTGGAGACATAGATAGTAAATAGATGAAATCCCAAATAGATCTCCACTCTGGGTTTTTAAAAACATATTCGCAAATTCTTTGACAGTTCATCAAAAGATAAAATCTGATTTCCTTTCCTTTGAATGTGGGCCAGATTTAATAATAAGCTTCTGAAAAATAGAATATGGTGAGATTGATGTTGCATGACACTGAGGCTAGGTTATAAAATGGTATAAAGCTTGCACATGGCTCTCTGTCTCTTGGGATGCTCACCCTGGGTCAATTTGCCATGTAGTAAGGAAATATGAAGAGGTCATGTGTAAATGTTCCAGCTGACATTCCTGGCTTAGGTCCCAATGATGGCCAGCATGAACCACTAGACATATGAATGAACTAAAATTCAAAAAATTTCTCCCCTATCACTTTTGGGCCAACCCAGCTGATGCCAAATGGAGCACAGCTGATCTGTCACCACTGAACCTTGCTCAAATTGCAGATTCATTTATTACAAAAGGATATTTTTGTTGTTTAAGGTACTAAGATTTTTGTGGCTTGTTAAGAAGCATTAGATAAATGAGATAGGACTATAATTTTAAAAGACAAGAACAGTGGTAAGGTTAGCTATTTAATACATTTGTAGAAGTTATTTTTCAAAGAAAAATCGCATGTATTTATAATAAACTAACTGTTGAAGGAGGTCCTGGAATAAAGACATACCTCATGATTGTGGAGGCATTGAATTATCCCAGAAACAGTTCAGTGTTTCCATATTCTGGTCCAAGAGGGAAGTCAAAAACCAGCCATATCAGGTACCAGGAGATGAAAACAAATCAGAGAGAAAGTTGTGACAGAAATCTGCCACTACCAAAGTTACTTCAACATTAGAAAGAAACTTTTATCAGGTTCTGGGTAAGTCTGGGGTTGTAAAGTGCAGGAAAACAAACATTTTGGGATTTTCAAATAATTTGTTTACTTTTATAGCTGACTAGGGTTTTCATATTAGAAAGAACTAAATGCTCATATCTATTGGAGAAGCCTAATATGCATTACATTTTAGAATCCTAACCACGTGACTTAATCATCTATGTATACTTCAGTTCTGCATCTAATTATTACCTTATATCCCATTGTATACAAACTGGTATAAAAAGTGAGTTTTAGGTTTCTTTCAGAAGAAAACTATTTAAATATAACCAATATTGCTCAATATAGTTTTGGAAGCCCTGGCAAGCATCATAAAACAACTAAAAGACAAGAAAAGTATAATTATTCATTATAAGTTTTGTCTTAGATAATTCTGTGATATGATCAATAATCATAAAATATTAGAACTCACAAGAAAGTTTAACATAGATGCTAAACAAAGTGGTTTTACAAAATTCAGTAACTTTTGTCTACTTCAGTAATAACCAAACAGAAAATATTAAAGAAAGTATTCCATTAACAACTACAATGTAAAATATATTTCACTGTTATTTACTTCTTTACACAATCATGTATTTTTCATTTTTTAAACCAAATTTGTCCGGAAATCTGAAGTATAACTTTATGCTGTATTACTGATTTAAAAATATAGATATACAAGTTTTATGTACACCTTTTTGGTTAGTAAATATTACACTTTTTATAAATCAAGTAATATAAACTATTATAATTATATGTTATACATTATATTTACTCTAATTAAATACTATAAACATGCTTTAAATATATATTAAGTCTTTTTAGAAAAGACATTTAAAAAGTCAGTGGTAGACTGTCTAGAGGGAAAAAGAAAAGTATTACAGAAGTGGATTATAATTACAGCAGAAGTTACACCTTTGGCTAGAAAACTACAGTGTTATACCCACTGAAAACTATGGAATTTCTAACACTGATGAGTTAGCTAATGAATATTCTTCAAGTTGTGAGGGAAAAGNGTCTTTTTAGAAAAGACATTTAAAAAGTCAGTGGTAGACTGTCTAGAGGGAAAAAGAAAAGTATTACAGAAGTGGATTATAATTACAGCAGAAGTTACACCTTTGGCTAGAAAACTACAGTGTTATACCCACTGAAAACTATGGAATTTCTAACACTGATGAGTTAACTAATGAATATTCTTCAAGTTGTGAGGGAAAAGAAAAGATAAAACTAAAAATTTCAGCCTCCAGTGAACATCAGTAAGAAAATAAGATGCCATTTGAAATACCTTTTAACAGTCCTCCTCTGCGGAAATTAGCTTTAATAAAAAAGCGATTTTAATAGAATATGGAGGTGATCATGGAAAACATGCAGATTTTGGAAAACTTATTACACAGGACAGCTAAATTTTTTTCAAAAAATTATTTAATAAAAAAAAGTTCTAATGATGAGTTGATTCAGCATCATTCTTTTATTTGAAAGAAACCTTGCATTTGTTTTGCTTTGCAAGTGTTCTTTTTAGCAATAATACAATGGTATAAAATATTTGCAATTCAAAATAAGTTCCAAAGATTGGAAGAAATTATTATGACTGCAAAAACTCCAATTTACATTATGATACTTTTTAAAAATGGAAATGTCTTTAAAAATATTCAAACTAACATTTTAAAACTTGACACCTTATAGAGGCTGATTACATAAGATAAACAAAAATGGCAGAATATTTTGAGAGTGATTTTAAATGTTGCTGTTTTGTATAAAATTAATTTACATCTTAGAAGACCAGAAGAATTTAGCTAAGTTCAAATGGCAGAAAATTTCTAAATTTAGTTGAACTCATAGATCATTATAATGCTGATATGGCTAATCATAGAAAATCTCTTATTTATCTGATAAAAATAAAAACAACTTATAATGCTAGTGAAATATCATGTTATATAGGAACTACTATAAAGTATACTAATATAAGCAAAATGCTTTTCCTTATAATGAAATGTAATACAACACTGAGATGCATAATTGAAATAATTTATTTGGCCATGTGGTTATGCTTCCAAATTAAAATAAATGGCACCACTTTATCATAAAATCAAGGTTGGAACTAAACCACATTTAAGTGGTGCCTCTGAACATATTAAATTAGATACAAGGATGCTAATTTATATGTATTCCCACAGTGTTGTCAGCGACTCTCAGCCAGGTGGATGGCCTAGTCACCAGACTTATCTCTAAAGTCCAGTGGCCTAAAGCAACAAGTTTATTTTTTACTCATACTACATATCTAATGCTAGCCAGAAGGGAACTTAGCTTATAATATGTATGCTCAAGGACTCAGGCATAAAGCAACTGGAAGATCTCTCAATGACACAGGAGAAAGGAAAGAAGAAAAGCCACAGTATCTCTTAAATATTTCAACTGGAAGCAGCATATACTCCCATTTCATTGAGTAGAACAAATAACATGGTCACGCTTTATTCTAAGGAGGCAATGAAGTGAAACTCTCCTTAATTTTCAGAAAATAGAAAGGAACTTTTTATTAATGCACAGTTGCAATATTACCCCAGTACCCCCTAAATACACATCTATTTGTATATATTTACATCTGTATGCAACTATATCTATTTATTTTATATTCTCTGACAGTTTAAGAACATTCCCATAACATATTTCCACATATTACCTCAGCAATTAGCAAATTCCTGTGAAAATATATGAAGGAGTCATTATTTTTGTATATTCGTAAATGACAAAATTAGTATCATAATCTAAGTTTTCAGGTTCTGAATTTTCTATTCTTTATGAGTTTAAGATATAACTTCAGTAAAGCCATAAATGCTATATCAGATATTTACTCATAACAGTGAACAAAATCACCAATGATTTCAAATATATCTGGAAATAGATATTTTATTATTATTATTTTTAAAGATTTTATTTATTTATTTGACACAGCGAGAGAGAGAGAGATTACAAGTAGGCAGAGAGGCAGGCAGAGAGAAAGGAGGAGGCAGGTTCCCTGCTGAGCATGGAGCCTGGTGCGGTCCTCGATCCCAGGACCCTGGGATCACGACCTGAGCCGAAGGCAGAGGCTTTAACCCACTGATCCACCCAGGTGCCCTGGAAATAGATATTTTAAGCAAGAAACTTTTAACTGGATTCCATTCAGAATTAGATAGTAAACCACAGATTCTTTGAAAATTAGGAAAGCATTATCTTCCATATTATTCTTTAATGTCTGCATTTCTATCATCTAACTATTGCTACACAGTTAACTCCCTTTAAAGGGTGTGACTTAATACAAGAATGATCTTTTTTTTTCCTGCTGATTTTATGGGTTGGCTGGATGATTTCCCTACTCTTGTCAGGCTTCACTCTTGTGGTTGCATCCATCTGGTGGCTCAGCTGTCTGACAAAACCTCTCTCTTGTCTAGTAGATAGTGCTGGTAGTTAACAAGGTTGCCTCCTCTCTCCTTCATGTTGCTTTCTTACTTGAGTTAGTAGGCAATATCAACTTCTATATTCAAAGCATCCTTCCAAGCTTTTGAAGATGAAAGCTGCAAAATCTCTTGAGGCCAAGCTCCATAACTCACCTGTCACTTCCACCAAATTCTTTTAATCAAAGCCACAAGGGCGGTCCAGATTCAAGTGGTGGAAATAGCTCCACTCTAGATGGGAAGAAGTACAGAAAAACTTTTGGCTATATTTAATCTACTAGAGGGCTTATTGTTCTGATTTTATAGATGAGGAATTAGATAAATTATCTAGAATAACAGCCATCATAAAATGGTTTTGAAACTATTAACAAGTAAAGTCTCTTCAATAGCAAGTCATACAAATTCTAGGACATGGAACCAGAAAAATAATAGAGTAAAATGCCTGTGAGTGAGTGCTGTGTGTATCAACAGGTGATGAGAGGAAGTGGGAGAAGGATGGTTTTTTCCTTGATGGTTCAGGACATTTCTTTATTTATGACATTTCTTTTTTTTTTCCTCCTACCAATTATAACAATAGGGTTTGTTTTTAAAATTGAGCTTCCATTCATGACTACAGGGCTTTGGGGGGTTACTTGTTTGTAGTTACATGATTTAACAAAGCTACACACAGCAGCTGTTTGAATGTTCTATTGTCTTCTGTGAAAAATGCCATATTAAGGCCAAATGAGGCATGCAGCTGTAAAATTTGCTACCATCAGTAAATGATAGGATGCATTTATAAAAGCTAGGTGATCTGAAATATATTAGGCATCTTTTGACAAAATGCTCTGGATTTAATTTTCAGAACCATGACACAGGTGGATGACTTTACAAAAAGGGAAAGATAAAATGCTGATTGAAAATTAGTAGGCAAGAATTACACACTGCTTATACCGAAGTGTCCTAGCAAATGATTTAGATTGACAGAGATCTTGGAGAGTTGCTAAAATGGGACCATATGTCTGATAATTTCAGGGTGATGACAGTTGAAAAAAGTGAACCTTGCCTTGATTGGGTTATAGAACTTGTGAATATCAGAATCTCTGTCAGAAACTTGAGAGGCGCAGACACATACTCCTCCACACCAGCCAGAGGCAGAATACAGCATTCAGTTGAACAGCTCATGTAACAGCTCCATGACACCCTCAACCTTTTTCATGTCTTTTTGTTTTTGGCTAGACAGAAGCACCCACTCTACCATCTGATCATAAGGGATGAAATTTTCTTTTATTAGCACTTTGGATTGACATGCCTAAAATCAGAATTTTTTTTTCCTAAAATCAGAATTTTAAAAGTATAAATAGGAAATGGAGGGAACAATTTATTTTGTATTTTTCTCAAAGCTTTAAGTAGTATTTATTACCAAATAGCTCTAACACAAAAATTTTAATAAATATGAATAATAAATCAAAAAATTTTAAAGCTTGTGAAATATTACAAATATGGGGATATAAAAATACCAGATTCCATATTTGTTTACTATGCATAGAAACAGACTACAAAAGATAAATCTCAAACTGTCTTCATCTCCAGCAAAGATAAAACTTTAATTAAATATAAATAACATTTTAAATCCAAGATTCTTATGAAAAATATACTAGAAATATTTAAGCAGAAATCTTCTCTGTGACAGTGAGAGAGTCTTAGGGTACAGTTCATCTCCTCCTGTACACACAGAGGCTACAAAAATATTGAAATTTAGAGCTTAAAGAATGTGATATTATCTTCAATCGGGAACAGAGATGAAGATCATGTTTCAAATTAGGTGGTTTTTTCCTCTCTCTTTTTTTTAGATATACTTAAGGTATCTGTGTAGACTTCACATGGAAGTCAGCTGGAAATGTGTGCCTGCAACTCGGGCTAAAATACAGAATTAAAGACATTCTATGGGTGAGGAGAGAGAGAGAGAGAGAGGAGAGACAAAACTACAGAAGAAAACATCAGTGAACCCGATGACAGCAATAGAAACTACACAATGTGAAGAGAGAAAAAGCATACTTTAAAGTAAAAAAAAAAAGAGAAACACGTTATCAGGGACGTGTAGGGCTATACCTAAAGATCTATTGCTTGTGTCACTTGAGTTCTGAAAGGAGAAGATGAGAAGATGATCAGGTTGAAGCTGGAAAAGTTACAGAGAGAAATAAGCAGTCAAACTTCCCAAATTGGACAAAGAACAGAATTTTATAGATTCACGAAGCTGAGTGAACTCCAAGGAAGATGATTTTATTATAATCAAACTTCTGACAACTAAAGAGAAAGAAAACATCTTGAAATCAGCAAGAAAGATATCTGATTTTACCTATAAGAGAGAAAATGGAGGTTCAAGAAAGTGATGTAACATTTTTCACGAGCTGAAAGAGAACTGGTCAACCAGAATTTTACATCCAACAAAAATATCTTTCAGCCTTGGCAAAAATCTAGATGTTCCCAGATGGAGGGAAACTAAGGAAATTTAACATCGACAGACCTACCCTAAAAGAATGCTAAAGGAATTTCTCTAAACAGAAAGAATGTAGTACATAAAGAAATTCTGGAACATTAAGAAGGAAGAAAAAGCAAAAATATGGATAAATATATTTTCCTTATCTTCTTGATACACAGAACCTACATAAATATCCAAATAACAATGCTATTGACAAAAAAAAAGCCAATTACAAAATATTGCATTCTGTATGTCCATTTATATAACATTTTTGAAATGATAAAATTACAGAAATGAAGAGCAAGTTAGTAGCTTCCCGGAGTGCAGGATGGGGGAGATGGGGGTGTCAATAGAAGGGCAATATGAGGCATTCTTGTGATTATGGGGATGTTCTGCATTTTGACATATTATTTTCAATATTTTGGTTTTGATACTGAATTACAATTTTTCAAGATATCATCAGAGGACAGTAGGTAAAGTGTACAGGGCATCCCTGGTATTTCTCACAACTGCATCTGAATCTACAATTAATTTTCAAAATAAAAAGTTTAATATTTAATGGTGATAAAGATAACATGAGAGAAAATTCTGATCAGTAAATTTTAAGTGTCTAAGCCCTCCTATAAGAAACTGAGAAAGCATTTCCTAGATTATTTCAATAATGGACTCTAGTCTAAGCCTCTCCCAGCCATATTTGCACTGCCACATATATAGATGAAGATTTTCATCTTCTTAGTAGCTATATGGCAACTAGTCTAGTGTTCAATAGCATAGGACTTAGAGATTTACATGCAACATTGGCAGTAAAGCAAAGTAAGGCACGGAAAGTATAGTGAAGCAGGTGGATCTTGATGCCTTTATCTGCACAATCTAAAGTATTAGCCTACTGATAATTTTCTCATTTCATAATTCATAAAGTGTTTCTTTTAATAATTATCATAAAGTGTTACTATTAATAATTATAGAAGTAATTAGCACAATTGTAGACGAATGTAGGTGGGGCAAGGGACCTAATTCTTTTTTTTTTCTTTTTTTTTTAAAGATTTTATTTATTTTTTTGACACAGAGAGAGAGATTACAAGTAGGCAGAGAGGCAGGCAGAGAGACAGGGAGAGGAGGAAGCAGGCTCCCTGCTGAGCAGAGAGCCCGATGCGGGCCTCGATCCCAGGACGCTGAGATCATGACCTGAGCCGAAAGCAGAGGCTTTAACCCACTGAGCCACCCAGGCGCCCAGGACCTAATTCTTTTAAACCTTAGGTTTATCATTTGAAATAGACTATATAAACGACCTCAGAATATCACTTTGAGTTATAAGTGAATATAATATATATGAGAAATATTCATGAAATGGCAAAATTATAGAAATGGAGAATGGATTAGAGGTTTACAGGCATTATGGATGGAGGATGGAAAGGTCCATAAAAAGGCAGTATGGTGCCCTTATCTTTTACATATATTTCTATATACATACAAATTACTTGCGTATATGTGTGTATATACACACACATACACATCAAAGTACTTAATCTAGATTCTGATATGCACTAGATGGTTAATATATAGTAGGCATTGTTTTCAATAACTGTTATTATCCTCAATAATATGTTTGAGATGAAAAATGATTATGTTAATAGAATACTGAGAGAATAAAAAGCAGTAGTAGCATAGTCATGCTTTGAAGAATAAGCATCATTTTCAGAAGCAGAGAAAAGAGTGAAAAATAATTTCAATCCAGATCAATTTACTGTCATCTGGTGCAGTTCCATAAACATTAGCAATATCCAGGAAACAGAACAAAAGTATCAGTGATCATACAGAGTTGCACAGAGAATTACAGCAGAGTTGCAGCATGACACCAACGCATAGCTCTCTATCACTAGTATTGAATTTGCTTCATATTGAAAAAGTCTTCCATGACATCCTCAATCACATTGATTCAAAAAAGATAGTAAACAGGCTTTTAACTAAAATAACTTATTATCCTAAATTGTCAGCCTTGAAAATCACTAAAAACAGAGAGAAGCAGAAAGGAAATGAGATATGTTACGAGATATGAGCAAATAATACAGTGTGATTCATTTTTAAAATAATGAGGCTATTATGCCCAGTGACAGAGTATCTATGACAGATATATTTAATATAAGGGGAATCTTAGAAACAAAGCTGAAAAATTTACTGAAATATCAAGGAGCCACAATCAGATTTAAATTTACAGTTGAGTAATATAAGGTTAAAAGCTCAGTAAAATATCAGTATAAAAATCCAAGATCACATATTGAGAGATAAAGGTATTTTTTTCATGATATACTTGTACCTAACCAGAAAATGTCCATGTTCCAAATAACCATGTTACTGTGTTCCAAACTTTGAATTAATGGAAGAATGTACTACAATCTATTATTTATATTATGTAATATCTATTATGTATTACACGCTCTAAGTATGCTATATCTATATTATGTATATCTTATGTAATGTCTATCATGTAATATCTGTTCCAATCCTCTGTACCTCCCCTGTGTCTTAGGCAGTTTTTGAGGCTTTTTGAATTTATAAAGTCTTCTCATCCAAACTTCCCATTCTGTATTCCCATCCCCGTCTATAATCAAGCAGAATGCCTATAAGAGAGACTCATTATCTTGACCCAAGGTCAGGTTGTTATTTTTTCCACTATGGAAGGATGTATATTAATAAAAAAGAAGTATGTTCCATATCTTCAAAAAGAGACAAATATGCATTTACACACTGTTTACCCTCCAAATACAAACTTTATATCATATATCATTTGTGATAGAAGTATTCACAAAGCCAATTTCTGAATTCCTATATCCCAAATATTTCAGTAGACAGCATCATCTGTTCCAGTTCCAAAAGAGCCTGTGTAAGGTTAAAGTTATTAACCACATTTATATGTGAGATAGAAGTAATAATATAAATCATACATATTGTCTAGATGATTAAAGAGATAATGTGTGAAAAGTGCCTCACATGGAGAAGTTTAGAAAATGCATGATTTACAAGATATTATTATAACAGAAAACATAATAAATTTGAATTCTGGAAAGTAAGGAATGATATTAAAGGAAAAAATAAGTTTCTTTTCCCTTCCTATATACTGTTTCAATTTTCAAATATAGTCTTTTTCATTATATCAGTATTCAGTTTTTAGTATTCTAAAACCATCCCACCCCACACAGTAGCTAGTAGTCATATATAGCTATTTAAACTCACATCAATTCTAATTCGTTTTGTTAAAATTCAACTTTTTCATCACAATAGCCTTATTTCAAGTGCTCACTAGCCATATTGGCAAGCAGCTATTCAGCTGGAAAGCCAGAAATAAAACATTTCCATCATCACAGAATGCCTTAAACAATATACTTAATACAGTGGTTTTGTTAGAATCTTGAGGATAGTGTTAAGCCATCCTAGATAAAAGTCTCATGTAGTCAAAATCGTTCTTGCAATTCTCTGGGGTAATTAACATTTAAGAGGCCATAATTAGAATTTTTAGATAATTCATAATGGCCTTTTTTGTCCCCTTCTGCTTTGGAAAATACTGGTTTCCCTGGAAAAAGCAACATATTAAGTAGGTGGTTTTTATCTGGGTTCCATTTATTTTAATTAAAAATTACATCTCCTTGTAAATACTGGACTCACAAAGGATAGGGGAACACAAGAGAGTCACAAGGGAACTGACATTGAGAGAGAAACAATTTTCTGTCTGGCTTTAAATACTCACTTGGGGAAGTACTCTTTAGCACTATGCTCTATTTATGGATTGATAGTAAATTCTCTTCCTCTCTCTCTGTCTCTCTCTTTCTCCTAATTACTTACAGGTAAGTTCCACTTTGTTAAATAAATTTCTGAAGTGATTCCACCTCTAACTCTTGATTTAGCTATTTGTGGCAGTGTATACGGACTCTCTAGAAAAGAGAGTTAGAAATTTGTAATTTAACTTACAGACTCATCCCCCTTTTTTCTTTGACATTTCCACCCCTTTTGGACCTAGCCCCTCTAAGACAAACAATACAATCTATTCAGAAAACCAACAAACAAAAAACAAATTAAAAAAAACCCACAACACCTTTTTTTTTTTCCTTCTTTCTTAGCTTAAATGCAAATAGTCTTATAAATGGCCTTTGCCTGTGGGCAAATGAACCAAGTAGGAATGGAATTAATTGAATCAGGCTTCCCATGAAGTGTTCTTGATTAATAATTCTCCCAAAACTTGTCTACAAACTCCGAGTTTGAAGAATTCTCAATCTTCCACCTGGCAGAATAAACCACACATGATTTTTTCTTCTTCAGTACATATTTGGAATTCAACTCAGGTATATACTTAATGACAAATCTATCAGCTTTCTGTAGTCCAGAAGATTACAAAAATTCTGCTTAACCAGTAGCCCATCCTCTTAGCCTTGTATCATTATAAATTTGTCACATGTACTCTTTTGCTGTCATAGTAATAGAAATCTAAGAGGCAAAATACATATATGTTTGTTACCTGAACCTGAAAACTGAATACAATTTTGAAGTATTTTTTATTATATGGGATTCTATTATATGGAAATAACATTTGGGCCAGCAACTAGTATCTAGTGTTAGATTTTACCCTAAAATGCTGTTCAATCTCTTATAAAAAGATATAAAACTGCTAGGAGTTTTATGTTCACTCCTCCACCGAACAGGAGAGTACAAAGCCCAGCTCTTTGCTTTGATGTATAAGGAAAATTTATTCTCCAGGGCTCCTTGCAGGATCGGGCTCAGTGTAGAAACTAACCTGAAATTATAGGCTTGTTTGGCTTCCTCTCCTTCCCTATTCAATTTACCCCTAGTCTCCAACCGGTTTCTCCTAAGAACACTTCCTTAATGTACCACTCACACTTTAGTCTTTGGTTTGACATCTACTCTATGAAAACCTCACCTAAGACATTTGGTTTCAGAAATGTTCCTAAGAAGCAAGTTTTAAAACGGTAATTGGATCACTTGCCATCCAGATGTTAATGAGGACTCATCTCTGGTATTAGGTAAAGTGGTGAAAAGGCTGGTATGCATTTAGTTTTAATTATAAAATAGTATTTAATATATAATCTGAAATACCTTTCATTCTGGAATTTTTTCCTAAAGGGATGGGTAGGTATTTGCTTTGCATCTGACTAAAAGCTCACTGCTCAGATCTTTCCCAGAATAAAGAGAAGGGTAGTCTAAAGACTAATTATCTTTTCCAGAACAGAACATAGAAAATGGTTATAATGTCCCATTGGCAGAATACCAGTTTTAGCGAGTATGAGATCATACCACCACTAAGCGTTTTATTACCCTTTTCTTCCTGACTTCTTTGCTTATGACACTTCTGTGTCCTGGAATGCCATCAACTATCAGCCTTTTCTGCCTGCAAAAATCTGTAAGGACTATCATCAATGTCACAGAGACAGTGAATCTCTCTAATCTTCCTTTCCAAAGGAGAATTCAAAGGGAGAGTAAAAGGTATTAGCTCAAAATTATGTGAAGTCATGAGATACTGTGTGTGTGTGTGTGTGTGTGTGTGTGTGTGTGTGTGTGTGTGTGTTTACACATATGCAGGGTATTCAATTTTGGATGGGAAAAATGTGTGTTTAATGTTATGGAACTGTCAGTAGGGAATTTAGAGCCATGGAGGAGAGCCAAAATAAAGATACATGTCTCTGGGAAAGAGGAAAAAATTGGAATCCATTTTGGGGGGAAGGATTAACTTTAGTTTGTGATACGTCTTTTCATTGTGATACAAGGGAAGAAGAAATGTATAGGTAAGGTATCAAGCTTAGTGACAAGATATTGAGAGATTTCTAATTTGAAAAGTTAGGACAGGTAGTGAAGTAGATTAAGGATAATGGAGAAATACTGTCATCTATGCTATATTAAAGCATGGACTATCAATGGATATATAGAATTTCTGGGTAATATTGGTGCCTAAATTAACAGATCAAAATTTCTAATGTTCTAATGTTTAGTAATATATATATTTTTCTAAATAGTGTTTAGAAGTTCAAGGATAAATTCAGTCAAAATAGGGCAAGAAAACTGATATTGACAACAGAATGATTAAAGCTTTAAACTACGTAAATGGGATGAAAAAAAACAGCAAAGAATTGAATACTTTAGAGTAAGTAAAGATAAAAACAGGCTAAATGAGTGTTTTAGGTCAGAGTTTTAATTCATTCACTAGTAATCTCCCAAAGTAAGTTTAGTTCTTAGGTGGTATTTTTTAGGGTTCCTGAAGGTGATGGCTAATGTTTCAATTGCTGCCTAGCTCTATGTGCAAGGAACTACAGTTTTTTTTTTTTTAAAGATTTTATTTATTTATTTGACACACAGAAAGATCAGATCACAAGTAGGCAGAGAGGCAGGCAGAGAGAGAGGGGGAAGCAGGCTCCCTGCCGAGCAGAGAGCCCGATGCGGGCCTCGATCCCAGGACCCTGAGATCATGACCTGAGCCGAAAGCAGAGGCTTTAACCCACTGAGCCACCCAGGCGCCCGGAACTACAGTGTTCTTATTGCTGATCTCTAAAGAGGAAAAACAGAGGGATGTCAGGAGGACTATTTTATTTCAGTATTCAAATATTTTATGCAAATAGGTAAGAGAAAAGATAAATTTCCTTTCCACGTAATTTTATTTATGCAAAATTTTATGTTTGAGTTCCTAATGGAGAATAGGGGAAAAAAATACATGGTGTGAAACTTTATTGGTTTGCATGTTTCTATTTGACCTGATGTTTTAAATGTGGATACCACTAGATGAAGTTCTTTAAATCATATTTCCCTCCTGCTGCTGAAGACTGGAAAGGATCTGTGTGAGAGCAGAACAACAAGCAAAGAAAAGCGGGACAAATTTCTATGGAAATTGTGAGTTGTCTGGGAAATCCTGAATAGTATGTTTATTTTTCTGTTTGTTCTGTGGACCAAGATTAGTTGGGTTATTGTATTCTAAAGCAATAATAATATAGCCACTTTTAATAATGAAAATACTATTTATTAAATATTAATTTGGATCTGGCCATTGTGCTAAGAGCCTTGTGAGAATTATCTCAATTATAATTGAGCCTTAGTTATAGGGAGTATTTTTATCAACACACAATAGGTAAGTACAGAAAAAGCTTGAGAACTTAAGTATTTTTCCCAATGTCAGAGTTATTAAAATTCAGAGAGGGATTCAAGTGCAAGAAGTAGTCTAGTCCATAGTTTACACTCTCTTTTCAGACTTGTGTAGCAACCACATTTCTATGTGACTCAGAGTGACACCTTTGCCAGGTGAAGCAAATATCATTGCTGGCTCCTGTGTGTCGGGGAGAAATGGCTCCTTAAGTGTCGTTTCCAGACCAGTAGCAGTGCCATCACCTGGGAATTTGCTAGGAATGCAAGTTCTCACACTACCACCTCAGACCAGCTGAAGAAGAAGCTCAGATTGCCAGTTGGGGCGATCTAACAGAACCCTGACACATGCCACAATCTGAGGACTCCTGATACAGAGTGTGGTCACTGCTCCTGAAGTCATTTGATTTTCTTCACTGATTGTCCGTGACAGGGTTACTCACATTTAACAGCATTGGATTCTATGCTTAGGCATTTTTATTTCCTGAGCAAGAACCTCCTATTCCTCTACTGTTGGAAAGTAAGATCAATACTTAATCTGATGCCATTTTCACTGAGTCATTTAGACATTTTAAAATTTTTTTGAACTGCGAGTAATATTCTTCTCATCTTCTATCTGATACTGGTTGTTAAATTTGCCTGGCTTTAGAGAATGTCTTTTGTCATTTTGATGGAAGGAGATGTTAAGTGATAATTTTAAGTTCTCCAGTAATTCAAACATTCTTTTTCTCCCTTTTCCAGGGCACCATAATCATTCTGCAATATTCCTGTCATGCTCCTCATCTGACCTCACCTTATAAGAAGAATTTTCTACAGAATTTTGTACTCGATTTTCTCTAAACAGAATTAATAGATTGGACTGTACTCTAAGCTTTGTGAACCACTTAAGTCAATATCTAATACGCTAAGATTACTATTTTAAGAGTCATGAAAAAGTTTGAATTCTATCCTGAATAGATATTCCCTGTGTATTTCACACATTACTGTGGGCTGGTCAAACTGGACACTTTTGAAATCTATTTATATTCATCAGTACTCAGGATATTTACATTTTGGAGGACTAATAGTTTTAAAGGCTGAAAGTTCAGAGATTATTTCCTCCCTTAGGAAATACTTTATTTTTCTTGAAAAAATCTGCCTATTATTTATAATCAGTTGAAAGAAATTAGAAACAAATACTATCTTAAACTCTCATTTTCATAGTATGTGTCCTCTCTTTTCTATCTTTACTATTCTTCTTTTTAAAAAAATCAGTTTGGGGCATCAAGGTGACTCAGTTGGTTGAATGTTCAACCCTTGATTTTGGCTCAGGTCATGATCTCAGGGTCATGAAATTGAGCCCCACATCAGACTCCATGCTCAGCACAGAGTCTGCTTGTCCCACAGCCTCTGCTCCTCCCCCTATATGTGCAGTCTCTCTCTCTCTCTCGAATAAATAAATTTTTAAAGTCAGCAGGTCATGTTTGGAATTATGAATCAATGAATAGTGTTTCCAGATAACTCTGTCTTGACCACAAATGCAGAATATTTTTGTTTCTATAGCAAGCTTTGCTTTGTTCGTAAATATACATAGGTTACCTTAAGAGACTGCCACACATTTATCAACAAACTGATAAACACCAAATTTATGTGTATGTTCTGTTAACGGTACATCTCAATACATTTTACATTGTTCCTACCCATGTTACTAGGATTTTAAAAACACTTTAAAATAATCAGGGGACTATATAATGAATGATACCTGTATTCTGGTGTCTAAAAAAGGTTTATAAAGATGGATATAACATTGCTGGTGGGGAATTCTTTGCTTACTGAATAAAGCACAAAAATCAATAATGGAGTTTTGGCTTTGTTATGTTGCGGAATTCACTCTCAGAGCACTCTTCATCCTACAAATAACTCATCAATAAATCACTTCAAATAAGTTGGCACATTCTTCCTTTGCAACATAACTGTTTCATTAAACTCAATGTGCAAATTTTGTTCCTGCTACCATTAGTGCAAAAAGAACCTGTGCCATATGCTATGATTATCATATTAACATGAGAATTCAGTGAGAGTTTTTATATAACAGGAAAAGACCCATTAGGTATGAATACAAACTTTTTATTGATCCAACTGCATATTTCAATTAAGTATTGGCTATGTTAGACTGAAAATATTTTTTGGAAGCACATTTTCAATGATCAGTTCAGGAAATCCCTCTTGTTTGAAGCTAATATCCTATTAAACACATCTTTTAATGCATCGAAACACCTATAGGCTTTCATACTCTTGTACATTTTCTTCATTTCTACAAATGAATCAGTTGATAAATACAATTTACTTTTCACTGTTCTGGTCATGCACAGCATTATCTGAATTCTAGGTGTTTCCGTTTAAGAATTGTTGCAACAAACTGGAATTATTACATAAGAGATCACAGGAAGATAATTTTGGGTAAAGAGCTTTTAGGATGAGACTTAGATCAGGGACTTGCACATCCTAGACTTTTAGAGAGTCTATCTACCATCAGTTCCTTTATCCGGCACCTAACCCCATAAACATTGATCCATGAGCTGACATCTTCCCTCTTACATCATATACAGAATATAGAACTAATGGCATTTCCATACTAGTATCACTGTAATTGAATTCAACAAGAAAAAAAAATCTTCAGATAAATAAAAGTATAAATTCATGAAAAGTACCTCAAAACATATACTTTACTTTTGTACTCTTTCTTTTTACTTTTTATTCTTTATTCTTCACTTTCGATGAGATAATCAACTTCAATATCAGTAAGATCTCGAAGAGATATTTATTTCTTATCTTCCATAAAAATTTCCCTAATTGTCATTTACCGTTACTTTCTCTGACTCCAAAATATAAAAATAAGACTTTCTGAGATCCACATATTACAATGTGTAGCACTTTGATTCTCTTAATACTTTAAGAGGCATTGCAATGTTCATGCAGTATGTTGTATTTAGTGCCAATCCTTCCATTTCTAACCAATACAGTAGGCTATACCCCCCTTTTCTTTATTATTATATAGTTTTCTTCTAAAGCTCTACCTCTGAAGGCATATGTTACTTTTTGATAGCTACATTTTACAATTTGTCTCAAAGAGAATTTCCTTTTCCCTCAGGTTGGGACACCATAATAGTTTTGACAGATGAGTAACGAGACTTACAATGCTTTTACATTCATAGTTTCCTAAACTTAGCATTGTGTTCTTTCTCATTTTAAAACCCTTTTTATAAAAGAAAAAAAAATAAAGATTGCAATATCACTTTTGAGAAATCATTCTCTTCTACATCGTTTTTCTCTTTTGCTTCCCACTTTGCACAACAGGCTCATTCTTATTTTCCTGCAAGCTGTTTGCACATTATGAGACAGGGAACTCACATTAAGTCAAGTGAGGAAGACAGGTGAATGACAAACTGGAAAAGAAAACATCCATGTAGCACTCCAGTTATGTACTCATTACTTCTTAATAAACTGTCTTTAAGAAAACCACCATCCCCCTAGTAACCTGGATAAATGTAACCTTTACTCGCTTCCCTGAACCAATTTCATTTTAAAGGGATGATACATCAAAACCGTATTTCATTGTAATGAAATCACTATAAGGCAAACAGTATTTGAAAAGATAGGCTACTAAGACCTTTTCTCCCATACAAACACAAAGAAATACACATAAAAATTGTGTAACTGGACAGGTTCTTACTTCCCCGATAATAAAGCTTCCTACGTCAAAAAGAAAGACATAGGTCTTAGAAAGTAAGTTACTCATGCGAGATTGTTCTTTGCTGATATTCCAAAAGTAACATGACATCCATCTAACTGCTCCAGTTTGGGGCCTTCTTCACTTTAGGATTGTTCCTTTCTCTGTTCTGGAAGTGAAGAGCTGCTCACTGCCGGTAAATCACCAGGGCTTTCACATCAGTTAAGTAAAACAGAGTCACTGCAGCCTCCTGGAGGGTGGCAAGGAGAAGGGAGTAGTCTAGCTGTTTCATTCTCTCTCTTTGTCCCAGGCAGAATCTTCAGTAATAAATTCGGTCTTCTGCCAGGGAACCTTGTCCCCTATCTCATCACCGCTCCCTCTGGCCTAGAAGAATTTTTTTATTTTCTTTCTCTTGCTGCTTTCTAGGCTTGTTCATCACATGCAGTTTGAATTTTCAACTCCTTCATCAATGATGTAACTAATTCCCTGCATGAAGTTCCTTATGCTTAAATGCTTAAGTGTATTTCCAATTGCTTGGTTGTTCCCTAACCAACACACTGCTTATAAAATAAAGGTTATAAAGAAGATCTATGTTATATACCATATAGCATTCAGGCAATAAATATTTTTTTCATAAAACATCAAAATTTCAGGGTTGCAATGGATCTTACTATGCAGGTATTATGTAATGATCATCCTGAATATGGTTCCTAGCCAGACTTTGTTATTTCTGGTCTTTGTTAGATCCAAGCATGTATTTTGCCTGTTAACTTTTTTTTAAAATACAAATTATTTCTCCCTGTCGAATTGAAATCTGACCTATTTGGCTTATATCCATTACTCTTTCAGGTCATAGACTATGAGTTTAAAGAGCCTACATACTGCACTATATCACCTTATTTACTTCAGCTGAAAATACAGCCTCAACGCTTTTGCTGAAATAACTAAATGAGATGAGGAACGTTAAACCATCTGTTTGCCAGAAGTATCAATTCCTTCCTTCCTTTCATCCTCTATTCCCAATTCTCCAACTTCTCATATGACAGCTTCTTGGATATTTGAAGAATAGCTCTCAAATTTTTCTTATTCAGTTCAAGAATCCCAGGCTACTCAAGCATTCCTTATAGTATGTATCATCTTTTTCTCTCAGACTATAATTCACTCATCTCTTATGTAGTAGTTCCAGTTTGTTACAATAACTCTTACAAATGAACAACTAGGTCACCTGGGTGGCTCAGTCGGTTAAGCATCTGCCTTCAGCTCAGGTCATGATCCCAGGGTTCTGGGATCGAGTCCAGGGCTCTCTGCTCGCAAGGGAGTCAGCTTCTCTATCTCTGTCTCTCCCCCACTGCTCGTGTTCTCTCTTTCAAATGAATAAATAAAATCTTTAAAAAACAAAACACCTAGAACTCAGAAAATTCTGTGTATGACCAGAACACCACAAAGTTGTATATATTAATTCATTCATTTATGTAAATGAAGAAAATGTACAAGAATATATGACAGAGTATAATCAAACAAACTGCTGTTGTTATTAAGTCGAAGATTTCAGTGATCATTAGACATACTCTGATTTTAGATGTGCTAAAATATGGGGGGGAAATGACCAGTACCATTGTAAGATATCATCAGGTGTAAGATTCATCCTGAATTCAGAAATGGAAAGATGTGAAAACATGGCTAATTGTGTCATTCTGCAGATGTACCATATTTCAAAACATAAATTCAGGTAAAAAGAGTGTGTTTTAGATTTATCAAGTCCATTATGCTAATATAGGTAATGTTGCATGGCAAATTTTTACCTACATATTTCTCATTTTTGGTGTTTTTACAAATGGTATTTCTAAAACTTATATTTCCAGAGACATTTGCAAGTGTAGAGAAATACTAGCCACATCTTGTTCATCCTGCTGGATCAGCAAGACACCATCAATAACATAGATCGATGTTTTAATCTGTGAGATGATGTAATGGTCTAAATCTCTTACTATATTATGACAAAAGTTAGAGAATTAACATGGAACAAAATTATAAATATTTTTGACTGTTCAAGTGAATGCAAACTGTCTCTAACAATTTTTCCTGATAAAAACATAAAAGCATTCATCAAATCTATAGCTACACAGCTTGTACCTAAAGGCTTATGCTCTAATAATTTATACACATGTAGCACAATAGCTGAAATCATGGATACTAATTGCTTAAGCTTGTGGTAACATACAGTCATTCTCTGTTTTTTTCAGGGAACAGATTAAAAATTAATCAGGGTGATTATATGAACCACCACCAATCTTCTTTTTTGATTGCATATATTAAGGTGTACCCTCATTATCTGTCTGTTAATTTGGGTCCTACTGATATCATGCTCCATTAACAATCTCTTACAACTTAAATGGGTCAAACCCCTTTGGTGGGCCTTCTGCTTTTCCAGTTGTCTCAGTAATTAGGGCCTGCTGTTTCTGTCAGGTAAGTTCCGCTACCTCGCCTCTATTACTTTGGGATCTCATCATCTGCAAGGTTATTAACAAGACTAACTGAACTACTACCTCAGCCAAAAGCCCTGACCTGGAGAAAAGAGCCACCACAAAATTTCTTAGTGATGCTGGAGGCCCATTCACTGGCACATTTCTAAAGGATTCCTTGGTTAAGCACCTTCGAATCCAATCTCAGAGGTCATCTATGGGCTCCTGATAGTGTATTCTAAATAATCCTTTTAGCTCATTCAGGGTAGAATCTCCTTCCTCTCTCTTCAGGACTCAGACTACACTTAGAATTAACTTAGTTATCAGACTGGTGTTCAAGAGAGAAGGCATTTGTTGCCTTGAAAGTAGTGGTCTCTGAAATACCTTTCCTCATGGACCAAGTGCTAGTTCCTAATAGGGAAGAGGGTAGATGCAAGATCTTTGTGGGAACCAACCCGGATGTCTCCATCCTGTGTTTCAGAGATTTCCCAGTAAAAACTTTGATCCTAGTATAATAAATCTGCCTGGACTGAACATTTAGCCTCTCTAGAACTAAGACTTTATTGGATTCTGTTGGGAATAGTACAATATATACAAGTGAGTCAGCTCTTTAGCTTGTTTGCTTTTCCACTAAAAGTTATAAACACCTTCTTGCAATCTACAAAAAAGAAAATAAAAGCCTACTAGCTGTCACATTTGGCCTTTAACTATCTGTTTACTGCCCTTGATGTCTTATCAATCTCCACAGGTGTCAATACAACTTTGTAGTAACCAACCAACTTGGCTGACCTTGTAGGCACTGTTAAACCCATATATCTGTAAGGCCTAAACAATTACACTGGCTATCACAAAGTTTTGCCAGATTATCACTGGTGAAATCTTCACCAGCTGTGTCTTACATTCCATGTGGAAGGAGTTCTTTCTTGCAGTGTTGTGGGTGATCTAGTTATTAAGGTCCATTTTACTGTTTCTGTTGACAACTCCTATTTACCAACTCTGTCAATTCTGGTCATCCGAGAAACATGATGGAATATGATTTGTGAGAGAATTATGGGAGAAACACTTGCAGAGGTTAAAGGGTGAAGAGTACAGAAGGAGATAGGAAGACTCTTAAGGCTGCAAGCAAGCATCACACTGGTGACAGAAAATGGGAAGAAGAGAGATGGTGTAGAAAAGTTTAGACTACTGTTTAGCTCTGAGAAAGCTTGGCAATGCTCATAGTAAGTCCCAGCAAAAATGTAGGTGGTTAGTAGAGTCCTTCATAAGATAGCAATTGCCTGGGTCTAGTACCACCATCATCACAGTTATTGTCTGAGAGATGCTCAAGACAGAGTGGTCCCATCAGGAGTGCTGTGGTGGATATGAAGGTGCATCAGGTAGATGTGCATGGTCACTGGTGTTCTCTGCAGCATTTTCTCTCCTTAGGTAATGTGAGTAGAACTCTTCTGTGGCTGCCATCTGTACCAAGGAAGAGTGGGTATGAGTGGACCATCTGTGTGCAGGCAACAGGAGGTGCCCTATGTGTATGCAATTGAAAAGTAATTGTAGACTGAACATCAGTCTGTTTTTTATTACCTATGTTTATCAGTAATTCTAAAGAATGTCAAAGATAAAATATCCCTCCTCACTGGGGCGGACCTCTGCCTCACTACTCCCTCCCATGGGTGTGCCATTGCTGCATAAAATACCTTTTCATTTCTAAATTTCTTAATTTGCTACTTTCTTTGAAGGGCCAGGACACAGAAACTTGGAGACAAGATGCCTAGTTGTGAAGATTATCCATATTTGTCACAAAGGGCTTACTATTACAATATTTTTCATAACAAAAACACTTGGAATTCTGATGGTATTCACTGTGATAGAATTTGCCCTATGTTACAACAAATTTTCTGAATGTTTTCTCTCTAGTAAATGTGGAATATATATTTACAGCTTCAAAATTGTTATCATTCTCTCAAATCAATGTCTTTATTGAACTAAATATCTACTATCTTTCCAAAAAGCACATTTGAAAATGTTGTGCCAGTAACCAGGAGGAACAGAAATTGATATATTATGTATTTGTTGAACATGTATTTAAAAACATTTAACACTAAGTGAAACAACAGAAATTTCATGTGGAGAAGTAAATATAATAGCTGGAGTTAGAAAGAAAATTTATATATAATTTGCAAAAAGTGCATAATTTTATAGTTTGCTGAATATAATTTTTTATTTTTTTAAAAGATTTTATTTATTTATTTGACAGAGATAGAGAGATTACAAGCAGGCAGAGAGGCAGACAGAGAGAGAGAGGAAGAAGCAGGCTCCTTGCTGATGTGGGGCTCGATCCCAGGACCCTGAGATCATGAACTAAGCTGAAGGCAGAGGCATTAACCCACTGAGCCACCCAGGCACCCCTAGTTGCTGAATTTAAACAACAGTTCGGGCCCATATATATGATTATTCACAGCCTGATATTACCTTATCACTAGTATAGAGCCTGCTTCCTCCTCTCTCTCTGCCTGCCTCTCTGCCTACTTGTGATCTCTCTCTGTTAGATAAATAAATAAAATATTTAAAAAAACCAGTTCAACATATAAGCATTTAAACTTAAGATGAATCTGCTTGCCTTTTAGGAAAAATCTTTAGCTAGCCTATTAATATTTTAAATAATCAGACATTTTTAGAGAACTGTAATGACCAAAACAAATTAAAATTACTATGAGAGAAAATGATGAAAGGGCTTCTATTAATGCCTACCACAGAGCTACAGTCTACTTTGATAAAAGATAAAAATCCTTGGTAGGAAAAGAAATATCACTTTACCTATTTATTTAGACTTGATCGTTAAAGTTAAAATGCTGGGCAATGATTACAGGGGAAATTATTCAGAATGATAGAGCAAAATAATGGCACAATCACATTAATCACAGCTAAACGAACTAATATTTTCTACATCCAATGCAATTTATTTTTGCTTATGTATCTGCTTATTTATAGGGCAATATATAAAAGTATTTATTTGGAAACTTTAGAAACACATCCTACTGAAAATAAAATCATTTCTTAAGAATACTTTGGCCAAAATGAAACAAGATGGGACAAGGGAGGGAGACAAACCGTTAGAGACTTAATCTCAGGAAACAAACTGAGGGTTGCTAAAGGTGAAGCGGGTGAGACAGAGAGGGTGGCCGGGTGATGGACATTGGGGAGGGTAGGTGCTGTGGTGACTGCTGTGAATTGTGTAAGCTTGATGGTTCACCCATCTGTACCCTGGGGACAAATAATACATTATATGTTAATTTAAAAAAGAATACTTTGGCCATATATCTTATAAGATTATATTACATGTAGATACTGATTCACCCTTAACTTTTTGAAAAGGGTGGAAGCACTTTATATATCTGTATCTATCCATCTATCTGTCTGTACGCTTGTATAGAGGAGTCACACTTTGGTGTGGCAGTTTACTGATATATTGCAAAGAACACAAAGGACAGCACAGAGGTTCTGATAGGACTGACCATCAGAAACAACACAAAGCTAGAAAGGTAGTTTACACTTCACACTAAAGGGCCCTTGCAACAAATAAGCTATCTACTCTATTCAAATTGTGGGTTGGGTTTTCCAAAAGTACTCACTGAGATGAAGTTTGGACTGCAAATTGTTTGTTAGGGAATGATTTGTATGATGGGAAGGAAGAAGAGGTAAAATTAGGCAGAGAGATAAGCTGAGCTGAGATTCAGACCAACAAAACTTCTGCCATCCCTATAAGAAATTCTGGAGCAAATATTGTTCATCAAAGATGTCCCACATTGAGCCAAAAGGCTGGGCTTTCATAGTCCCACCCTGCTCAGTCATGGAATATAGGGTCTTTCTGTAAGGATATGACCACAGGCAGCTAAGCCAAACCCTAAAACAACTGACAGGTGGAGGTTGTCAGCTGACCACACTCTCTGTAAGAGGACAGCAAGCCTTTGCTTGAAGGAGAGTCAGGACAGCCCATCTCTTTGTCTTAAACAATTTGAAAAACACTCCTTTTCATGTGTGTTCCATCTTAGCAAATGACTGGCAAAGACTCTATACCCTGGCATAGGCAAAGTAAATAAAAATACTATGGTAACCTTAAGTATTATCAATCCTAGAAACCATAAGTAAAAGATTACATTTTGATATAATTTTCATATATTAAAATGAAAAGGCATAAATTATTTCTTTGAAGTCTTTTATGTTTATTTATATGATGCCATATACATGAAATTATTGGAATATATTTAAATTTTACCATAGGAACTAAACTTCCTTTCTGTTTAAGCTTGTTATTAAAAAATGGGTTATCATAGAACTCCAAATTGTATAGACAAAAATAAATGATAAAATAAAAATAGAAGGATGCTTTGGGTTAAAAATGGGCTTTTTAAAATTTTATTTTAAACCCAGAAAATAAGTTTAAAAATAGAAAAATGGACAAACATCGTATCAAAAATAATTAACTACAACTACAGTGGATTTTCTATGGATTACTGAGAAGCTCTGTCTCATACTTACTCTTCTATTCATTGCTTGTGATCAATTTGACTTTAGAATCGACTGCAGGTTCCAGAGAGTAAACATTTTACCAGAAAAAGCATCCTTCTCTCTTTTGATCATCTCCACATATATACTAAAGTGATGGTTTTATTTGTAAAAGAATGAGCACTATTGTAATCCCTTGGGTCTTTTTTCATTCAAGCTCTGATCAGTCACCCAATATATTTGGCATGTTGCTTTAAGAGTTTTCTATTTAAGAAGACCTTGATTTAACTCATTTTCTGTCTTTAAATGGATTTTTTAAAATTTATTTCTCACAATAATGATGGATAATTGAATCATAGTTGAGAATGGATTGTGAAAGAAAAAAATCAATCAAAGCACATTAAATGTTAATTGAATGCAGGAGAAGGGAGAAGCAAAAGACAAACACCAAAGAAACATTAAAGAAACAACTAAAAGTACTCAGTAAAAGAAATAATGCAAATCTTCTTTGATGAACAATGTAAAAACAGCCTATGCCATTTTTCTCCCTCCAACAGAGAATTACTTAAGGAATACCACAATGAAGATGATGATATAGAACTACTAGAAGACTAGGAGTCTCAAGAGTTAATTTGACAGAGACAGTAAGTTATAGGATAACTTGTATTTTGGATAGTTTTTAGATATTCTTAACTTTTTTGTGATTCCAATGAAATAAGTCTTTTTTTTTTTAAAGATTTTATTTATTTATTTTACAGAGGGAGAGAGATCACAAGGAGGCAGAGAGGAAGGCAGAGAGAGAGAGAGGGGGAAGCAGGCTCCCTGCCGAGCAGGGAGCCCGATGCGGGCCTCGATCCCAGGACCCTGAGATCATGACCTGAGCCGAAAGCAGAGGCTTTAACCCACTGAGCCACCCAGGCGCCCCTGAAATAAGTCTTCTGAGAATCACTGCCTATGTGTCTAAGATTACTCTTTTCATTGTCCAGTTAGAACTCAGGAATTGTCATTCCATTCCACCCTCTTCCAATCATTTCCCTCTGTTTTTTTGACTATACTCTTGACCTTCGGAAAATGGTTATGACTCTGAGAATAAGTCAACAGAGAGAACTTTAGCACTCTGAAGTCAGAAATTTCCCTCAGAAATCATTATTCATTACCTTGGAAATATATGTCATCAACATCGTTGTACCTCACAGAAATTCACATCTCCAGAATTTAAGGTGACTGACATTTTGAGTGTCGGTATGTTCATGTGTGTGTATGTGTGTGTAAATTTTGACAACCCACAATTTAGAGTATAATGGCTATATAAGAAGTACATATTCATTTACCAAAATAAACTCATGTTTGCAATCAAAAACTTACTAAGTAAAAGCAAAAAAAAAGATGCTTGAGGATGACTTTTCAATGAAATTACTTTCTATTATGCTCAAAGATAAAAAATAATTTATCCTACTAATGTGATTACACAAATGAGAAATCCTCTTTGATCTTGTTCTACAATGTAGATAAATGTAAATAAATAATAGGGGAGAAGGACCACAAATTTTAGATAACCTAAAACAAAAAAAATGGTTTTGCACATCCTAATACAGAATGAATATCAAGGAGATAGTGGATGTCTCAAAAATGTATTTAAAATAAGGATGATTATACTACTGTATTCACTTGATTTTTAATTTTAATGATTAAGAAAAAGGATTCTGGGGTCACACAAACATTAATTTAAATAGTGTTTTGTTTTGAAGATTTTGAGTAATGTACATAACTTGAGTTAATTAACACCTCTGTGTATCCTGAATATTTCCAGGATTTCTAGGCCTCTGGAATTGAATTACCCTTTCCTTTAAGACTTAAGTAAATTCTTGAACTCAAATCCCATGTGACTCTTAAAAATACTATTTTCTTCACAGTACTTCTAGTGAGTCCTGAAGTTATGTAAACCAGGGGATATTTGTGCACCCTTGTGATTGTCTGCTCTCTGTTTGCTGACACACTAATTTGTAGCCCATACTTTAAAAAGTGAGTGTACTGCATGAAGCACTGGGTGTGGTACATAAACAATCAATCCTGGAACACTGGGGGGAAAAAAAGTGAGCTCTTGAGGACAGGAAGTTCATTATAGTAGAAGAGGAGCTTGACAAATCCTATTAGTAAAAAGAATTTCAACTGGACAAAATTTTCAAAAACAGCCATTTCAGGGCTATGAAACTCAACCAAAGAAGGCAGAAAACTGAGAAGAATTTATTCATAATGAACAGCTGCCCTTTAGATAAAAACAGTGGGAGTCAGTGAATTTATTATATGAGACTGTCCATCCCCCACTTCTACCAGCGGCTTAGTCAACACTGAGAGCCAGACAAGCTATGAGAACCAGAAGTTTTGCTGCCTGAAGGTGCTTACTTGATTCAAAGCGGAGCTGAAAAACTCTATACCCTGCAGCATGTTCGGTAACAATGGTAATTTGGGACAAGAAATGACAGAGAAGGTCAGAGCCGCAGAGAGGCTAAAGTTGCAGTTCTAGTCAGGAAAGGCAAAAGACTAACAGAATAGGCAGAAATGTAACACAAAGATCAGGGCAATGAGTCAGTTATGGGGGAAATGAGAACATCCTCATATGTTTTGTTGACTAAAAACATTAGACTAACCCATAATAATGGAGCTCACATGTAGAACCAAGATTAATGAAATAAAAAAATCCCTTTACAATAGTGGATCTCAATAAATAGAAACATTGGTTCTTCAAGAATAATAATCATAAACTTACATCAGACTGATTAAAATAACAGCCACCAATGTCATGGAAGAAAAAAAATAACTCAAGAAAGATCATATAAAAAACATAAAAAGAGCCATAACAAGTTTTATGCGAAAAATTAAAATAAAAAAATCTAAAGTTAAGTTATACAAAATGATAAGTTAAAGATATCTCCAACACAACACAGTGTCTATATATAACAGTACGGTGTTAACTACTAAAAATTTGTTAAGAGATTTCATGTTAAGTATTTTTACCACACACACACATAAAATAAAACCAGAGAGACACAGAGAAACTTTTGAAGATCATGAATGTTTATCATTTTGATTTTAGCGATGTATGCATCTGTACACATATGTCAAAACTCATCAAATTATACACTAAGTATGCTCAGGGTTTTTTTTTTTTGTCTATTATACCTCAATAAAACTGTATAAATAACAGAAAAGAAAAAGAAAAAAATCTGAAGGGCAAAATTCTTTGAAAAATAGTACTAAAAACTGACACAAGAAGAAACAGAAAAGCCTAATAATTACGTATCTATTTTAGAAACTGAATGTTTAAATAAAAACTTTCCATAAAAGAAGTCCAGGCCAAGATGTCATGTTTAATTTTCTCAATTGTAAAGATGGAAATACAAACCAAATTGTGCTATTAAGTCACAAAATATAATTTAGCATATACAAGTTTTTAACTCTATTATCTATAAAGCCAGAATTTATAATTTTGTAGAATTGAGGTCGTTCTCTGACATTTTATATAATTCCTACTTTATCTAGGAAAAAGTGAGTGTATTTTCTTAAAGTCTCCTTCCATTAGTTACTTGTCAGGTTTCTTTGCATGTATAATTATTTTTAATTAATACATTTTAATGCACTCTATTAGGCACAGATTCATGCATATTTTTCTAATTTTTATCAATATTGTTTCACTATATTTAAGAAAATAAACTTTGAATTTCCAATCAAGTTTTTACTACTCTTATACCACGAAGAACACTCTGATCTAGTTTACCAGTGACTTCCAGGTTCATAAATACCAATGGTCAATTTGCAGTCTTTACCTTTGATCTATCAGCAGCATGTGACATAGTTGGCCACTTCCTCCTTTTTGATATGTTTTCTATACTTGAACTCAATCTCCTACTTCAAGTTCTACCTCACCAATAACTTATTCTCAGGACCTGTTGCATGTTATTTTTCTTCTCTTAAATTTCTTACTGTAGGAGAATCTTTCGAGTTTCTATCTTGTTACTTTTAATTCTGTTGTTATTACTGCCATTGTAATGTCTTCTATATTTCTGGCTTTCTTCTATATTTCTGGCTTTAAATAACTTTTAATATCCACAATTCCAAAATAGACTTTCTAACATTTATATAGCATAATATAAAAGTCCCCAGGGAGGGTAACATAACATTTGTCTATTTTGTTATAGTAGTATGAAATTAATATAATAAACTCAAATAAAATTCAAAAAAAGTATAAACTCTATCTATACCCCTGAAGAGTCATTGCTTGTTTATGTTCTGGAGAGTAGACTCAAGAAATGTTCTACACAGACACTGTAAGTATTCTTGGAACATTTTGGTAGAATATTCTGACATCCTAAATATTTCAAACAGAATTTAGAAGAGGTTGTGGGGATTCCAGGTGGGCATGTGTGTTTACTGTACAAACTACATTCATTAAGGGGAGTTGAACAGTCAGACAAGGACTAAATCATTATCCTTTAAGTCTTAAGGCCCAGGACAGAAACTACCTTTGTACTATCTAAGAATATTACCTCAAATGAAATCATCATGTCAGACCTTTCTCCCCTACATGAAGCTTATTTATCCAACTGAGTGTTTTGTATCTGCACCTGGATGGGCAATACTCAGTTCAAGCTCAAAATTCTAGTCTCCCATCATTTCTTGGATAATAAAAGTCAAGGTCCTGAAAATGGCCTACAAGACCCCAGTGACCAGCTTCTATGGCATCTCTAACTTACATGCTTTTCTCTCTCCTCACTCATTCACTTTCATGCATTCTGGTCTTTTTGATGTTCCTGAATACACCAGACATATTTTTCCATAGTATCTTTGCTTCACCTGTTTACTATGCCTCAATTATGAGAAACACAAGAAGCTAAGAAAAAACCCTCAAACCCTTATCAAAAGATAATTGAGAGAATCAAATTTAGAAATATCCCCAAAGTTAGAGTTATTAGGTAAAAACTTTAATTACTAGTAGTATGTTTAAGAAACTTGTGGACAAAGGGATAATATCCAAAAATAACTGAAAGACTTTAACAGAATAAAAGGAATTTTTTAAAATTCCAAATGCTAGAATTTTTAAAATATACGACAATGAACATTATAAATTATTTCTTTGGATGTAATGGTAGATTGGGCACAGCTTAGAAAGATAAGTGAGCTGAAAAACAGGCCCATGACAATTACTCAAAAGAAAAAAGAGAAAAAGTTAATGCATACAAGAGCTATTGAATGATACTAAATGATACAGTACACATACAATAGGAAATTGAGAAGAATAAGAGGAAAGAGGGCGAATTTTTTATTTCATTAAAAATATATAGGAATGCTCTAAAATTATTGAAAAACAACAACAAAAGACATATTCAAAAGTTCTGAGATCCCCAAACATAATAAAATGCACAATCAGGGACATTCTAGTCAAAATTAATTTTGAAACTCTGAGTTATTTTTCTAAAGTTTCTCATTTAACATTAGATTCACATGAGTTAGTTATTTTTTTCAGGATGTATTTATTGAACAAGGAAGGTAAAACAAACATTCATGTTGAAACATATTATTATCTTTTAATTACCCACTAGGAAAAGAGAATACAAATTACCAAAGCAGTATTTGCAGTCATTCTTCTAATAAATTTTTTTCAATATTTATAATACTAATGGAATCTAAATAAATATGCAAGAAACCTAAAACCTTATTTATCAAAATATTATTTTTAGTTATAAAAAAATTTGAAGCAATCCCAAATGTTCCTGTTATTTGGTGAGGAATTTGGGATGTAATTTTTATAGCCTATTACATAAACCACAATTATTTTCTGCCATATTATCAACTATAAGAAAAGAAAAATGCATGCAGGATAAAGTTACCATCAAAAAAGAATCTCTGTATTTAATACTTTTCAGAACAGTATATGTCATTCATTTTTCTTTCAATATGCTATAATTGGTAGGTGACATAACATTGACACTGAGTGCTTTAAAATTATCTACCATATTTAGATCTTCCATATGAACATGATGGACAATCTAATATTAAATACTTTCTCAAAACAAAATTAGACACCAAAGTGGCAGTTTTCTGTCAATATATACTTCTAGATATGACAGTTTTAATCTTTTCAGTGTCTGCTGATAATGAATGTTCAGAGATTCTGTCACAGAAAATGACCTCTACAACTTAGATTTTTAAAGCAGTAAAGACATTAAAACAAGAAAAACTTATCAAAGCCTAAGTAATAAGGAAAATTAAATAATTAGGTTAATATTTTGAATATAGATTTTTTTCATTCAACTTCAATAAAACTATGCTTTGAATATGGTTATTAGACACTTAAATGTTAATATTTTAAAATATTTATTAAATTATACTTCAATAAACAAAAAAGAGTTTTGAGAAGTTTATTTAAATAATAATGAACATTTTGAAACAAATAACTCCCTTGGTATAAAGTAGGTATACTTAAAATTTCTTACAAAATTTATTATTACTGATTTTAAAGGTAGATTGTTTATAACCATATTTTAAAAACCCTGATGTGGGAGCCTAATTTCTTTAGTGTCTGAGCCATATTCTATTTTATTTTAATTTAGCCTTTTATAAAATCTTTATTAACATTTCAGTTGACCTTAGTAAATTAGCAAATACTCCTAAACTACACAAAAATTAACCCCTTAGATTTTGAAATGATTGGTTAATCATAAAAGTCATAATCCTACTTATAATTAATACTTTATTTCCTAAGAGATTCTTTCAGCAATGAAGAAAGCACATATTAAAAGCTACACAGTAGTTTCATTTAAAGAATATATTTAACTATGGTTGAGAGTTCAATCTACTCAGTATTTTAAGTAATAGATGCAAAAATTGCTCTGGTTGTCATCTAATATATTGATATTAATATCAATATGTACATAAGCCAAATATTTCTTCCTTTATATTATGATATATTTCACATTTTTACCACATTCTTGAAAGCATTTCCTTTTGAATTTTCTCTTTGGCATTGATATAAGACCTCTCATGAACAGTGGTGTGCAAATCCGTGTATGTTCTGGAACACTTCCTCTCTGTACCCCACTGTCATTATTTGATCTCAAGTCTTCAAAGTCAACATTCAAACACAGATCTGCTCAATACTGAGGTCCTTTGAATGACTTATATTTACATGCACAAGTTTATTCATTATTTGACAACATAATTTACAGAGTAAAATTTAAAAATTAAGTAACTTTTTGATTTTCTAATAGAAAAATATAATGGATTAAGTATAAAAAATGAAATAAACATGTTACATTGTGCATGTTCATATACAACTTTAGGGATGAGTTTAAGTAAATGTAAATGTTTTTACTACAGCATTCAAGTCGTTTCTTTAGCAGATATTTTATATGTGCAGAAATGTATTTTATTTTATTTTTCAGAAATGTATTTTAAAAATTTGTTACTTTTTCATTTTTGTGGATAATTTGTACACTGTAGTATAATAATATGGACAATAATAAGTACATCTAAAATTCATAATAAAATTATTAATTTATAATTATATATATTTACTTGCTCAGCCTTATTGGCAGCAATGAATATGCATTAGTTTGTGAGTGTAATGCATGCTAATACCTAACCCATTTTAGGGATGTAATAATAAGTTAGCTAATAGAAGTCATTTTAATCACCCTTCTGTGGTCTTTACTCAATCTAAAGGTAAAAAGCTAGTTTACCAGAACTCAAGAGACAGCAAGAAAGCAATAATCAGTCATGGAGTCTTCCTTCCTTTCATGGAAGACACGGCTATAGTTTTTAAGACTTATTGTAATTATTAATTCTTCTTTGAAATCTTTCTTAAACACGCTAAATATTTATGCAATGAGATTGTGATTCTTTTTTTCTTGCATATTCAAAATATTTTACTCATAGACCTCTTATAGAACTTATTACATTATGTTGTAAAAATTAAAATGTTTGCATGTCTCATCCCTTCCCAGACATTAGACATCATGGCAACTATAATTACATGTTTATACATTTACATCTTCAGAAGCAAGTGTAGACTCATACAAATTGGGTGTCAAAAGATGTGTTAAGAACAAATGACTAGCCATGAAAGAGACTGGACACAAGATTCATGCACAAATTTTATGAATCCTGTGTTTATTGGTGATATAGAGGTGAAATGAATATCCTTAAATTATTGATTTTAAGATCAAATCATTATCTGGAAACATAAATGTTGAGCCCTATCCAAAGAAAGAATACTTTATATTCCAGCTTCTTATGTATTTCTTTTATAGAATTATACATAGCAATAGAAACTATACAGAAACACAGAAAATAAAAGAGAATCAAAAACAATAATCAAAGAACTATAGGACAATTTCATGTGGCTCGAAATCCAGGTAAATGAAATTCTAAAAAGAGAAAACAGAGGAAGGATTGTACAAAAATGATTCAAGAAATAATATCTAAAATTTATCCATATAATGAAACTTATAAACTCACAAATATAAGAAATTCAATGAAATCCTAAGACAGTAAGTGTGAAAGAAACCATACCAAGGCATAGCGTAATCAAATTTCTCAAGGCCAGTGATAAAGAGAAAATCTTAAAAGCACCCAGAAGTCAGTGGTTAGATGGGCAGTGCATTATTTACAGAGGAATAAAGAAAAGGAAGAGAGTATATTTCTCTCAAATAATGTGGACAAGATGATGTGGATCAATATATTTAAAGTAATAAAAAGAAAACAAAATAAAACAAAAAACACTACAACCCAGAATTCTATACCAAACAGAAATACTAATTTAAAAAATGAGTTGTGGGCGCCTGGGTGGCTCAGTGGGTTAAAGCCTCTGCTTTCGGCTCAGGTCATGATCTCCGCATCCTGGGATCGAGGCTGGCATCGGGCTCTCTGCTCAGCAGGGAGCCTGCTTCCTCCTCTCCCTGTCTCTCTGCCTACTTGTGATCTTTCTCTCTCTGTCAAATAAATAAATAAAATCTTTAAAAAAATAAAATAAAATAAAAAATGAGTTGAAATGTTCTCTATTCAAAAAAAGTAAAATTTGGATTTTTTTTCCTGCAGACATACAGAAATTGAAATAATTCACTACCAGCAAACCCATTACATGAAATGCTAAAGGAAATCCTTCAGACAGAAAGGAAATGATATCAGATGGACATGTAAATCTATACAAAAGAACAAACAGCAAAGACAATACAACTAATTATAAATGATATTAAGACTTAAGATATGAAAGAGATTTTGGAATAAATGAAGCAACTTTAGTTTTTCTTATCAAATGAAATTTTACAAAATTAAATAGTAAATGCAACTGTAAACACCAAATATTTAAGCTTAGATTACCAACAAGTAGTTTATCTAAATAAGAGAAAACAAAACTAATAGTGGTTAAGTTTTGAGTATGTATTCACCAGGATGGAAAGGTCAAATATAAAGGTCAAATTATATATTAGGGATATATAAATGTCTTCGAGTTTTATTTATAAGCAGATTCTGTGTGTGTGTATGTGCATGTGTGTGTCTGTGCAAAAATCCACGGAACTATACAGTTAAAATATATGCCTTTTAGTGCATATAAGTTTTATCTGAATGAAATATGTAAAAACTAAACATGAAGCACAAGTCCACATTGACCAAGTAAGTTACTTAACTGAAAGATGGTAATCCAACTCAAAATGTTTGGAAAATAAACTGTCGTGGTGAGAAATATTTCTGATAAATTAGGCTGGAGCAAAATTGTGAATATTTACTTTTGGAATCTGGAAATTATCCTGTAGGCAGAGGGGATATTTCTATGGATGACTACCATTTAAATTGTTTTAAGAATAATACAAAATAGAAGGCATGATGACTGAAATTGAAATTCCTTCACCTTTATCTTACTTTTACATGGCTAAATGCAGTTATATAGTCTCTCTCCCTAAAACCAATAAAGGAAAATATCAAGGATAACAACTTTAGGAGACTCGTTGTATAAACTTTTTGCCCACTTGTCAACAATACTACATTGAAATTAATACTTTTACCCTTTCCACCAACTTCTTTGGAATCAACACTATTTTTCAACTTAGCAATGTCAGCATAAGGATTTATCACTCTGTCTCATAGGAAAATCATATCACTCAGGCTAAAGTGAGCCAGACGTCTGTAGAGAATAAAAAGGATGTTGGTATTATCATAGGGTTCAATATTATCTGGATGCCCAAGCAAATAAAACCCATCTAACTACTAACTACTTTATTGTGAGGGCCAAGTTTTCATTCAAGTCAATGGCTGCTTAATGTCCCAACTATTATAATACAAATGGATTTCCTCTCTTATAAGCTTAGTAATGTTTTTATCCATTTTCCCAAATACATTTTCAGAATTTCAAGTTGTAGATTTACATAAATTTTTAAAAAATACATCCATCAAAAAAATGTGGAGTGCACCTGCTGTGATGAGCCCTGGGTGTTGTATAGAATTGTTGAATCACTGTACTGTACACCTGAAACTAATATTACACTATATGCTAACTGGAATTTAAAAACAAAAAAAAGAGAGGGAGCAGGTAGGAATATAAGAAATGAGTATGTTTTCTCAGTTGTATTTCTAAATAACTGTATGAAAAATTGAGGTCTTTTTTATGAAGATAGTACTATTATTGTAAGTATTCTCTTTTCATCACAAGTTTACTAGCAAAAACACATACTTATTTTAGTGATGTAAAGAAAACTACTCTAAGTTTCAAGAATTTTTAAGTTATCTAATGTCTTAGTCCATTATTATTTATTTATCTGTGGAAAATGTCAAGTGAAATAAAGAATATGTTAGCAGTTTTCATGTAAAGGTCCTTAAATTTTAATAGTTGAGTTTCATACATTTGATTAATAGATATACCTTTGAAACTATAATTAAATCTTACTTTTTGTAATATATGACCTTAAAATAATTTACTAAATATTTTGTGTGATATTCTAGAAAGTTATGATAGTGGGATAGCTACCATTTCTGGAGTTTTGGCCATTTTCCAAAATTACTGCATATATTCTCTCACATATCTCATATCTACTACCATATATTAATTGTATTAGGGGAAAAAAATTTCCCACTAGGAAATTGATGACAATATAAAAGTTAAATTAACTCCCTAGAGTTCACTATTAAATTAATGCTGCCTGAAGTACTAGGCAGAACAAATCAAAACAAAAACTCCTAATTTTGAATAAATAGATTCTTGTCATTTAAAGATGAAATTCTCAGCAAGCTGGTACACGGACACCAAAAGAGACTGATCCATTTCCTGAGGCACAGACCAAGACCATACTTCCCAGCTTCCCTTTTAATTAGGTCGTGTCCATTTGAATGGATTTTGACCAATGGATGCCGAGACAAAGAGGTATGAACCCCTTTCTAGAACACTAATATTTACTTCTTACCCTCATTCTTATAAATCGATCCCCTACCTATTGAGAGAACTAACCTTAGATCTACATACTGAACATCTACACCACACCATTAACACTTTATGTGAGAATTAAATTTAAACTCAGATGGCTAAAATTCCATAGTTAATCTGTGGTACTAGCTGAAATTAATATATACAGAATTTTTATTCTGAAATGAGATGCTTTCAAACAGTAACTTAAAACATGTGGTAACAAGTAAGGAATTACAAGGCAAGAATACTGATATCAGCTAGAAGATCTACGAAGGCACTGCCAAAATATTTGGGACAACTGCTTCCTATGATAATTTGAAAGGCAGACAATGTGTCTATTGATACTGTGGCTTTTTGGAAAGTGGCTGGAAAACAGACTGTTAGTAGTGGGTGTAGATTGCTATCAGATTGTTAAAGAAGTTATTAAATAGAAGAGATTATGTTAGGCAAGAAATGACTGGTTTTCTAGCAGAAATAAAAAGGAAAAACCCATTATTACAGCACCAAATACACATGGAGAGACTATTAAAACTCAGATTTGCAGGAAAGATTAAATTAAGGATAAGTTCTTAAAACCCAACTCTAATGGCTTCAAGGCAGTTTTTTTCTAATTTGAGACAAGAGGCATTTGAATATATAAGCAAAGAAATGTGAGGTTTAAGAATTATGTTTTATTAAGAAGATTGACTGTAGCTACCAATGCAAAGAAATGATTGGAAGTCAACTAGACCTGAGGATTACAGAGTCAAAATGTATTTCTGTTTATGTTGTGTATTAATTCTACCTTCATATAAGCTTATTATGGATTCTAACATATTGCTCTGTGACTTTCAGTGCCTTGTATTGTGTACAGCTCTCTACTCCAATAACATTGAGTTTGCTTGCCCAGTGGAATGTGAATGGATAAGACATATGTCATATTGGAGCAAAAGCTTTGAAAGCTATTGCACATTCCAATCGACTCTCTTACTCTTCTGCCATGAAGATGGCATGTCCACAATTGGGACTACTACAATAATCTGGACCCAGAATGAAGAAAAGTGGATGGAGAATGAAGAAAAGTGAAGCTGACATGAAGCCTATTTGTAACCTGGAAGAAAATAAAAGATGCGGCTAACTCATGTCTAAAATGTAATATGATCAGGATATAAGCCTCTGTTGATGTTAGAAGTCATTGATATTTTAGAGACTGTTTTTATGTCACAGCAAAATCAAGCAAAAGTGAGTAATACAGTTTCTTAATTTTAGAAAAAAAATTTGGTTAAGGAAATAATCCTTTTTGTCTTTCTGAGCACTAAAACAAAACATGACCCTTCAACTAGCATGGTGATAAGTGACATGGGAAAAGTATAGAGCCCTCCAAGCCAGCAAATTCCAATCACCTTCATCATTTATGGCCAGTGTATTAATCAGGATTCTTCAGAGAAACAGAACCAATAGGGATTAATTATAGAAGTTGATTCATACAGTAATGAAGCTAAGTCTCACAACTTGTCATCAGCAAGTCAGAGAACCAGGAGAGCCAATGGTGTAATGCAGTCCAAATTCAAAGGACTGAGAACCTATGGAACTGTTGGTGCAAGTCAAATCCCAGTTCAAGTGCAAAAGCCTAAGAATTGTGGAGCTGGTATTATAAGTCCTGGACAGAGTCTAAAAGCCTGAAAACCAGGACAGCTCGTGTCCAAGAGCAGGACAAGCAAATAGCAAATTCACCCTTCCTCTATCTTTTTATTCTATTCAGGCTTTTTTTTTCTTTTTAAGATTTTATTTATTTGACAGAGAGAGAAACAGCGAGCGAGGGAAAACAAGTACTGGGAGTGATAGAGGGAAAAGCAGGCTTCCCACTGAGCAGGGGCCTGATGTGGGGCTTGATCCCAGAACCCTGTGATCATGACCTGAGTCACCCAGGCACCCCATCTATTCAGGCTTTAAAGGGAGTACATAATGCCCATTCACACTGATGAGGGCAAACTCCC
Source organism: Ailurus styani (assembly GCA_002007465.1). Lineage (NCBI taxonomy): Eukaryota > Metazoa > Chordata > Mammalia > Carnivora > Ailuridae > Ailurus > Ailurus styani. The sequence goes on along the minus strand of LNAC01000169.1, from coordinate 1,658,723 downwards.
TTACTCAGTCTACCCATTCAAATGTTAATCTCTTCTGGAAATACTAGACCTATAGAAACATGTTTCACCAGCTACCTGGGCATCCCTTAACCCAATAAAATTGACACATAGAATTAACAATCAGAGCCAAGTAGCTTAATACACAAGGAAGGACCTGCAAGAGTACAGCAGAGTAAGAGAACAACAGATAAGAACATTCTTCACAAAGAATGAACTCAAAGTCAAATCTATGAATTCTCCTAAATGCCAAAGCAAATGACTGTCAAACTTCCTGCCAGTGACAAATATCCCATTTTTATTTGGTTTTAATGAGTTTTATTTATTTTGTGGGAGAGGGATATGGGGGAGTGGTTATTTTAGCTCTTCTCTACTATTGTATATTGGGTAGAAAAATAACTTTCTTTCAAATTGACATTTGCAAAAATAAGTAAATAAATAAATAAAATTGACATTTGCCAAACTTTTTCTTATAGGGCTAAATAGTAAATATTTTAGTCTATATATTTTTTAAGACTTATTTATTTATTTGAGGGGGGACATAGGGAGAGGGAGAGAATGCCAAAAAGACTCCCTGCTGAGGGCGGAGCCCAATGTGGGGCTTTGTCTCAGGACTCTGAGATCATGAACTGAGCTGAAACTAAGAGTTAGACATTTAACTGACTGAGCCATCCAGGCACTCCTATTTTAGACTATGTCAAAATTACTCAATCCTGCTAAGATCTGTCACTGTTGTAGGGAATTCGTCATAGTCAACATGTAAATAAATGAAAACGGCTCCGTTTCAATAAAACAGTATTTTAATAAAATAGGCAGCTGGACCATAGGTCATATTTTGAAGACCCTTGTTTTAGAACAGTGGAGTATGTGAATCACATATAAAACTGATGGAAAGGACTGTACTTTATGTGGAAATACTGGACAAGTGTGGGTGAGGCAGAAGCCAATTTTAAGTGTTACTATTGAATAAAAATGGGTAGAGTATGTATTTTTGTTTGAGAAGGAAGAATAAACAGAAGAACAAAATTTGGTAAAGATTGCCTGGATATTTATAATTCCATTTCCTTTACTTATAGGGCATACATCTAGATTTTCTTCCTTATTCTTTCTGCAGTTTGAGGTAGCCATATAACTGAGTTTTTGACAATGTCCTATGGGAGAAAACAGAGTTCATTTCTTTTAAGCTTGTCACATAAGGAGAATCTTTAGGGGTTTCTCATTATCTTCTCCAGTCTTTTTAAAGATCTTGACACCGACATCAGTATCAGTTATGAAAGCCACAGGTTGGAAGCCAAGATGGTGGAATTTTAATCATTGTTCCTGAATAACAGTGTGGATTATTTATTAGGAAGGCCCATTCTGACTGTGATTTAAGTTTATCAGTTTAGAAATGAATGTTATCTTAGCTAATTCAAGAACATTTATATTATTTATGCCTTCAAATGAATATCACCTAGTAATAGTATCAATCATAATTAAGTATTCGAGCAGTGCATTTTGTTTATAAGTATATTCTTAAGATAATCTCGTGCCAATATTTCAGGCAATAGAAATACATTGAGTAGGAAGAAAAAAGATAATTGTGAAAAACCCAGAAAACTATTTTTACCTATATCCCTGTTTGTTTTGAGCTAAAAAGTGATATTTGAATGTACTAAAGCACATAATGACTCTATTCTGAGGTAAGTTGCTTTTAGAAGTACTTATTGCACACAGATATTTTAAAATTTATAAAATAAAGACATTTCCATAGCCAGTTTGTTAACTGTTTTTCCTAAGATCTAAGTTTGGTTCCATATGATTAATTAGGCTCATGTATTTCCCTAGTAAAATTATCATGAGTTTTAATGCCTAGATTTTACATAAGAAAAAGTGAATCATAGTACATGTTAACCTAGGAAAATTTGCATAAAAATGTGAACTTCAAAATATAATATTTTCCTCATGACACTATTTTATTTAATGGGTAATCTCAATATTTTGACTTAGGATGCTTGGATATTCCAAAAATTTCTTGAATGATATCAAAAGTGGATGCATTATGTACTTGACATTCTGATTAAAAAACTTACTTGAGGGGCACCTGGGTGGCTCAGTGGGTTAAAGCCTCTGACTTTGGCTCAGGTCATGATCTCAGGGTCCTGGGACCTAGCCCCGCATCGGGCTCCCTGCTCAGTGGGGAGCCTGCTTCCCCCTCTCTCTGCCTACCTGTCATCTCTCTGTGTCAAATAAATAAAATATTAAAAAAAAAAAAAGTTACTTGACCAGAAGGAATGGTCTGCAGGTGATGGAAGCTTTATCTACTTGTGTGGTTGATAATCTGTGCATTTCCCAAACTAATATTTTTATATTTCCAAGTAAGCCTATAGCATACAGTTGATTTGAGGGTTATTCCTTCAATTTGCACATGCCACTACAACCTGAGCTATTGAGAATAATACTGCTTGGCTGGAAGGCAACATCTTCAAAACTGGATTTCAAGTTCTGTGAATTGTTAATAATTACATCCTTTATACCTTCTTTAGAATAGAACTTTATTGTGAATAAAATATTTTAAAGGGACTTTAAGAATAAAATATTAGGTGAGATTAGTGTTTCCATAGTGTGAAATATTTGAAGAGGAAAGACAGTTTATTTTGTAAAAGAAAAAAATCATTATTTAAATTAACTGTGCTCTTTGACACTGACTTGCTCAGAGTTAAACATTTTTTGGTCAATTTCATATTTGATTTGACAGAACATTTTGTGCTACAGTTATTAGTTCCTAAAACATGACAACTTAGGCATTTGAATAAGCCATGACTTGGCAAAAGATACAGAAGTTTTCATTTCTGGGTATTTGGATAATTTTAGCTGTAACTTGTCATTATGATCTTCAGAACAGTCCAATAGTGTTTATAACTACATTTGCAAAACAAGGACATTTGTAATAGTGTCTGCGCCATGTACAGTTCAAAAGGAGAAAATAATTCTTGCTCAAAACCAAAGTATTTCTATTTTGTAACTGCTCTGTTTCTTCCTTCCTTCCCTTTTTCCTCTTCTCTTTTTTCATTTTCCTATTTTTTCTCCCTTTCTCCTCTTTTACATTTTTAAAGTAAAACAAAATAATTGGTTTTAGTGTATTTTTCAAAAAGTATTGCTCTTGCTTTTATCAGTTGCCTATATTTCTTTTGTCTTCTAGGAGTCAAAGTAGAAGGCATTTCTTCTACAGGTTCTTATATAATGGGATTGAGTTCAAGCTCTTTCACAACACTGGGTCTACATCTAAATTGATATTTGTTGTACTGAATTATTGCTGATTTTATTTGTCCACACAGCCCCAGATTTTGAGCACATTATGGAAGGAATAGGTTGTATTCTTCATATTATTCATAGATTTTGGAACACTATAGATCCAATAAGCATCAGAAGAATGTTTTTCCATATGCATTTATACTCTAAAACAAATAGCTGATGCTTTCTTCAGTCTTCCCACGGATCCATGGTAATGTTACAGTTGTGGGAACAGATGTATACATGAATATGTTTAGAAAAAATTAATTCATTATTGGTGACACTTTCCTGAATTTTGCTTTTAATATATGTACATATGTATCTTTTTTCTTATTGAGAAAGATTTTTCCTTTTGATAAGATCTTTCCATTTCTCTACTAATTGCATCAAATGTTTTTGAAGGAAGTTATTTAGCACATATTTACTGAATTTTTTATAACTAATAATTTAAAAATCGAAATCATCTAAAGGGTGTTTAAAACCTTCAGTGTTTCAAATATAGCTTTAATTTTCACAGATTTCTGAAAAGTGTATTTTCTATCTCCCTGCATTTCCAGAAACGATCAAGTTCTTAAGGACAAAAGTTAAATAAATTTCTTAAAAGTGTATTACTGGTACATAGTACACAGACTTTAACTAGATAATATTTACATATAAAAAAGGAATATATGATTAAAATGAATACTTTGTCTTCTAGAAAATGTCTTTGAATTTTAAAATATTTAGTAAATATAGATAATGTGTATGCATATGTTCTCTCCTTAATATTAGATTAAAATGCATTACATAATATAAACATTTAATGATATCTGGAATAGGCCGATTTCATTAAAAAGGAGAGTTTTCTAATTTGCTTTGATCAAAATAAATATGATCATATTGATCCAGGATAATTTACGTGATATCACAGATATCTTACAATAAACCAAAAGAAGTTTCTACAGGGATGTGGTTTTTAAAAGGATCTCCTTTAATTACAATTTGTTATTTGTTACATTGATCTATTACACAACTTCAGTGTCTCCTTTCATCTATTTCATCCATGAATATTATCACTAGAATCATTGATTATGCATTGTAAGGAAGGAGACTGAAGAAGAGGCCTGATAATTAGGGCTATTTATAATTTGACAATGCACAATGAAGCTAGTATTTGAAAGAGCTTGATGTCTGAAAGAACCATAGGAAATAAATTACTCGATATTTTTTATATCAGCAAGGAAAAAAATTACCCAAAAACACCTAACTTGTTGTTATGAAATACTTAAATGCAGAATTGCGACATATATTAATATTGGTAACAATGATATTGTAGTTAACACAAATTGAATCATAGTGCACTGAGAAAGTCCAGATGTTCAAAAAAGGTGTAAGCTGAGAAAAAAATATTTTGCTACTTTTGAATTGATTTATGTGTGGATTCAGAAATTTCCTAATCAAATAATTGAAATTAGAAGTAGTGTAAAAACCAAATAATCTATAGCTTCTCAGATATGTAATTTTAAATAGGCAGACAATTTTTAACATGACAAAAAGCATTGCTATTTTTATAACAAAATAAAATATATTTACTACTAACACATATGGATGCATGCACACGCACGTTTACACACATACATACATACATACATATATGTCTTTGTTTCCTTTTCTAGGATAGCTTTTAAATGATCTCAAAAAACTCTTTTCTATTTCTACCTCATTTCCCATATTTAAGTTATATATTTTTGACTCAAGACTATTCTAAAAGTCCTCACCTTGTTATCACTTTTCATATTCTCACTTCCCTTCCCATTATTATAACAAAGAATCCAATTTTCTAACTCTTTTCTGGCTAATTTCCCGGTAGCTGTGCCCTTTGCTGTTTTCTATAATTATAGCAATTTTCTAAACTATAACTTCCATACCAGTCATCTCTTTGCTTAAAAGTTTATTCCCAGGGGTACCTGGATGGCTCAGTTGGTTAACTGTCCAACTTCTGATTTTGACTCAGATCATGATTTCAGGGTCCTCAGATCAAGCCTGGAATCCTGGCTCCCCCTCAGCGGGTAGTCCACTTGGCTCCGTCTCTCTCTCTGCCCCTCCCCCTGCTTGTCCTCTCTCCTAATAAATAAAGTTTTTTTTAAAAGAAGTTTATTCCCAATTAATTTTACTTTGGAAAACATAAGTGGATGGAAAACAGTTTGCTGTTTTATTAATGCAATTAATAAAATTTTATTAATTGCAAAGTATGCATTTTATTAATTGAAAATATTTCTGTTTGAGTTATACAAAAGAAAATGAAGTAAATATATAGTAAGAAAGGTTAGGTGCAGAGAGAGGAATTTCCTGATTAAAGCTTTTTTTTTTTTTTTTACATTAAGGCAACTATGATATCTACTTCCCAGAAGGATTTTAAGAATTGAAGAGATTCATCTCTCTGACAGATTAGGTGTAATTTTGCCTGGAGGTAGGTGACAGAAGAGATAGCCCATGTACTATGATATGAAATAAGGAATAATAGATTTTGAGTACCTTATAACAGCAGTTCATCTTTTTTTTTTCTTTCCTGAAATTTTGTAAGTTGTCTAGACTTCGGGTATAGGATTGTATCAAGAAACTTTTGGATTTAACTGGAATTTCTACAGATCGGGCCTTATCAAGATTTCTGATATCATACCATCTGATGTAGGTGCTGAAGGCAATTTCCCATTTTTTTATAAGTACTTTTTTTTTCAGTATTGAACATGCAACTGTTGCAAAAAGAAAGTGCAAATTATTTATTTTTGTAATCAAAGAGTAAAGAAAATGTAGTAAATCAATTCTCTCGTATGTATAACTTATAGATATTTTAAGTATTATTTTTATGTTTTGAGAAGCCCTGTTGCCTATTTTATTTCTTATTGCAAATCTTATACATATTTCCTACTACTCTACATGTGCATGCACCTTAATTGTGTTTTCTGTCATAATAGGTTATATAACCTTTAAATTTAAAAGAGTTAGCAACACACTTTTGTGGAAAAAAAAGAATCCAATCAAAATTTCAAGCGTTTAATATCTAAAATAATGTAAATAAGCAACTTCTTTAAGCTCAAAAACATAATCACTAGCAACAGCTTAAGACAGCATCAAATAGAATTTTTAACACCAATAACTTTAGAAAAATGATATTGAGGAAATGTGATGGAAGATAACAGAAAATCTCCATAAGGCTAACTCCTCTTCCTCCCCCATAACAGTAAAATGCAGTAAGTGGAGATAAAATAAGGTATAAAATCCTGAGAATTTTCATGAATGATACCAAATGGAAGACATGGTGCTTAGAAAGAATTATGTTAGCAGCTGAATGGAAAACCGGAAACAATCAGAGAGGAGATGATAATACCTACTATCTCGGTTCTAGGCAAAAAATGAAAATACGTTCCACTGTAGAAATACAGTGGAAAAGAAGTAAGAACAACTACAATCACAGAAATTGTTCTCTCCATCTTGGCACAGAGGTCACTAATGGAAATTACTGAGAAAACGGAGGCAATCTGGATATCGATAATACATTAAATTTTAGTCTGTATCAATTTTAAGTCAACATTTTACTTTCTCAATGTGATTATTATATTGGATTTATGTGAAAGAATGCGTTAGTTTTTGTAAAATATTTGAAATGTTTTGGGATGAAGTGACATGTTGCCTGCACATAATTTCTGAAAGTTTCCAAAAACTTCGTGTGTGTGTGTGTGTGTGTGTGTGTGTGTGTGTGTGTGTGTGTGTGTGTGTACGCGCGCATGCGCCTGCGCACAGAGCTAGAAGAGGAAGTGGCAAATGTTAAGGATTTTACGATCTAGGAAAATAGTACATGAGAGTTGATTTTACTAGTCTTATAGCATTTTTATAGTATTTTATTTTCTTTCAAAATAAGTTAAAGGGATAAAAAAACCTGTAACAAACAAAAAAATGACTGGGCAAGTTACATATTGTAGAAGGATGGAAAGTTTGATTATACCATAATTACATAGTATTTTGGAAGGTTTTAGAAAGGGAATGACATGATTTTCTGATTTTAAAAGATCTCTTAGCACTGTGGCAAATAGATGATGTGGAGAACGATGGGTCAAAAGACCAAGTACAAGGCTATCGTAGTAGCCTAGTAAAAAGACATGTAGATTTGACTGAAGAAGTGGGGGTGATGCAAAGCATTTTTTTTTTAAGTAACATTTTTGGGAGTAGAGCCAGCAAAAAATGCTCATAATTTTGTTTAGTTATGCCGAGTAAGGAAAGAATGATTAAGTTTTTGCCTGAGAAAATGGGCAGATGTATGATTAAATGAGACAATTGAAGGAACAGTCCGGTAAGATGAGTGCAAGAGTTCTGTTTAGTTATGATAAGTTTCATGTGACTTTTATTAGGGGGAATTATCTGCTGAAACATTCAAGAGTGAAGCAGGTAAGAAACTAGGGAAACATAAATTAGGGATTGATCTTCATGGAGGACAATATTTAAATCAATGATAGTCCATAAGATCAAGTGAGAAATAAGAGTGGAGGTAGAAATAATACTAAGAGCCTGGGAGATAATCTTAGGAAATTCCGAAATTTAGAGAGCAAACAAAGAAAAATTTGAAAACGATGTTTATATAAAATAGACTACAATAAAAGAAGAGAATCAGGAAAGGGTGGAGTTAGAGATTTCCAGAGAACTGAATGCTTCAAGAAGAAAGAAATGCCTTAAAATCAAGATCAAGATAAGGATGTTCATTCTTTCCACTTCTGACTGGATAATTAGTCAAAGTTAAAAAAAAAAAAGAAGAAAAATAAATCAAAAGGTATCCAGATTGGAAAGAAAGAATTAAATTTTCTATCAGTATATGATATAATTCTTTATATATAGAAGTTACTACAAGACAAACCATAAGAGACTCCTAATCTCACAAAACAAACTGAGGGTTACTGGGGGGTGGGAGGGTAGGGATAGGGTGGGTGGGTTATGGACATTGGGGAGGGTTTGTGCTTTGGTGAATGATGTGAAAGGTATAAGCCTGATGATTCACA
>LNAC01000169.1:1585760-1649387 GCA_002007465.1 Ailurus styani | reverse complement strand
TCGATCCTAGCATGCTGAGATCATGACCTGAGCCAAAAGCAGAGGCTTTAACCCGCTGAGCCACCCAGGCACCCTCAACAACAGTCTTTTCAGTAGTCTATTCAACAAATTGTGCTGGGACAACTGGACCTCCACATGCAAAGAAATGGAGTTGGAACCCTACTTCACATCATACACATGTACTAAGTCAAATTTTACCATAGGCCTAAATATAAGACTTAAAACTATTAAACTCCCAGAAAAAAACAGAAGCAAATATTTATGACCTTGAGGTAGGTGAAGTTTTATTACATGACTCTGAATGTACAAATTTCTAAAGAAATGCATATTTTAGACTATATCAAAGTAAAAACTTTCGTGCTATATATCATATCATTGAAGTGTCATGACAACTCACAGAATGGAAGAAAGCATTTGTAAATCATCTGTCTGTAAAGAAACTTTTATTCAGAATGTATAAACAACTTAAGTACNATTTATTTATTTGACACAGAGAGAGAGATTACAAGTAGGCAGAGAGGCAGGCAGAGAGACAGGGAGAGGAGGAAGCAGGCTCCCTGCTGAGCAGAGAGCCCGATGCGGGCCTCGATCCTAGCATGCTGAGATCATGACCTGAGCCAAAAGCAGAGGCTTTAACCCGCTGAGCCACCCAGGCACCCTCAACAACAGTCTTTTCAGTAGTCTATTCAACAAATTGTGCTGGGACAACTGGACCTCCACATGCAAAGAAATGGAGTTGGAACCCTACTTCACATCATACACATGTACTAAGTCAAATTTTACCATAGGCCTAAATATAAGACTTAAAACTATTAAACTCCCAGAAAAAAACAGAAGCAAATATTTATGACCTTGAGGTAGGTGAAGTTTTATTACATGACTCTGAATGTACAAATTTCTAAAGAAATGCATATTTTAGACTATATCAAAGTAAAAACTTTCGTGCTATATATCATATCATTGAAGTGTCATGACAACTCACAGAATGGAAGAAAGCATTTGTAAATCATCTGTCTGTAAAGAAACTTTTATTCAGAATGTATAAACAACTTAAGTACTTAATAATAAAAAGACAATAAACCAATTAAAAATAAGTAGAGAAAAAAAATAAGTAGAGAATAGACATTTCTCCAAAGAATAATCTAAAAAATGGTTAGTAAGAATATGAAATGATTCTTTTGGGCGCCTGGGTGGCTCAGTGGGTTAAAGCCTCTGCTTTTGGCTCAGGTCATGATCTCACGGTCCTGGGATCCAGGCCCGCATNCGGGCTCCCTGCTCAGCGGGGAGCCTGCTTCCCCCTCTCTCTCTGCCTGCCTCTCTGCCTCCTTGTGATCTCTCTCCTGCTGTGAAATAAATATAATCTTTAAAAAAAAAGAATATGAAATGATTCTCAACAACATTAGCTAATTAGGAAAATACACATCAAAACTTAGTAGATACCACCTCACACACACTAGAATGGCGATAACCAATAGAGTAAATGGTATTAAATGTTGTTAAGGATGTAGAAAATTGGGAAACTTCCTACCTTACTATTGTGTATGTGAATGGTGCAGCCATTATGAAAAAAGTTTGATATTCTCTCAAAATACTAAACATAAAATTATCATATGACACAACAATTCCACTCCCAGGTCTATATCCAAAAGAAATGAAAAACTATATCCACACAAAACTTATACACAAATGTTCATTATCACATTATTCATAATATACTAAAAGTGAAACACCTTAAATGTCTTTTCACTTATAAATGTCTAAACAAACGGTGGTATACTTGTTCAATGGAATATTACCAGACCAAGAAAGGAATGAGATGTCGATACATGCTACAATATCAATAAATCTTGAAAATTTTATGCAAAGTTAAAAAAGCAGGTTGCAATTAATTGCCCATATTTTATGATTCTCTTTCTATTAAATGTTAAGAATAAACANGCTCCGTGGGTTAAAGCCTCTGCTTTCGGCTCAGGTCATGATCCCAGGGTCCTGGGATCGAGGCCCGCATCGGGCTCCCTGCTCAGCGGGGAGCCTGCTTCCCCCTCTCTCTCTGCCTGCCTCTCTGCCTCCTTGTGATCTCTCTCCCTCTGTGAAATAAATAAAATCTTTAAAAAAAAAAAAAAGAATAAATAAATTTATGGTAACAAAAAGGAGATTAGTGCTTACCTAGCCCTTGATGGTGAGGTGGGGTATGACTAATAGGTGGGGGGATTTCTTTTGTGAATAATGAAATTATTCTAACATTGTGGTGATGGGTATGTAAGACTGTGAATGCGCTAAAAACAATTGTATGCTTTAAATGGCTGAAATTTTGATATGTATATTATATATATATATATATATTTTTTTTTTTTTTAAGGAATTCCTGGGTGGCTCAGTTGGTTAATTGTTACCCTTCAGCTCAGGTAATGAGCCCCAGGTCCTGGGATGGAGTCCGATATCAGGACTCAATCTATAGGGAGCCTGCTTCTCCCACTGCCTGCTACTCCCCTGCTTGTGCTCTCTCTCTCTCTCTGACAAATAAATAAGCTATTAAAAAAAAAAAGATTTTTTTTAAAGAGAATAATATCTCAAATCCTATAAGAGTTCCATTTAGAAAAAGACAGCAAATTGACCATTACATATAAAAAGATGAAGGTAACTGGATACATTGATAAAAGCAATTTTATCGGCTGGTGAGAATGAAAGAAACTATGATTTTTATGGAGGCTTCATCACGCAGGCATGATCAATTATTAAATCTGCTTCCAATCTCTTTCCCATCTCTGAAGAATGGGGTGTGGAGCTGAAAATTACAAGCTTGGTCTTTATGGCGACCAGCCCATCTAGGAACTTACCAAGAACTACCTCTTTAGAACAGAGACGCTGTGATCACCCAAGCAGTTCCAAAGGATTTAGGAGCTCTGAATCAGGAACTGGGGTCAAACACTAAATTCTAGAACAAAAGATTCTCCTAACACCCCTATCTACAAAGGATTTTTGGAGCTCTGTTCCGGGAACCAAGGGTATATTTTGTTCCAATACTGGAACCCATAAGAATATTTCTTATTCTTACAAAACAGAAATTCACTTTCTCATAGTTTCAGTGGCTAGAAGCCCAAGATCAAGGTGCACTCAGGGTAGGCTTCTGGTGAGATTATTCTTCCTGTTTTATAGGCAGCCAGCCAGCTTCTTGTTGTACCCTCAACATGGCCTTTTCCATGTGGGAGCATGGAAAGAGAGCACTTCCCTCTCTCTTCCTCTTATTAGGATTTGTGTCCTTATAAGGACTCACGTTTACGACCTAACCTCTATTTCCTTCTTATAGGCCCTATTTCCAAATATAGTCATTCTAGGAACTAGGGCTTCAACATATGAATTAGAGATGGTGGGGAACACAGTTTAGTCCATAACACAGGGAAAAGTATATTTTAAAAATTTACAAGATTATATGCTGAATGGTGATGCCTCTCGGAGATTCATGATTATAATATTTGAGTGACATCATTCAGCTCATTTTTAAAAAAAAATTCTCCTATGGGCACCTGGGTGGCTCAGTGGGTTAAAGCCTCTGCTTTCGGCTCAGGTCATGATCTCAGGGTCCTGGGATTGACGCCCGCATTGGGCTCCCTGCTCAGCGGGAAGCCTGCTTCCCCCTCTCTCTCTGCCTGCCTCTCTGCCTCCTTGTGAGCTCTCTCCCTCTGTGAAATAAATAAATAAATAAATAAATAAATAATCTTTAAAAAAAAAATTCTCCTACAGTACTATAAACAAGCAGGAGAGCTTAAGAAGTATTAGTCTTTTTCCAGCAATTATTACAGAAGGTGAGTGAATCAATGGAGAAAATGATTTTAATAAGGGTATAAGTTTATTTGAAATGGAATATAAATTGAGTAGAGAGACAAGAAATCAGAGAGTGAAGCTTATCTGTGGGATCAGGAATTGGGTATACCAATCGAGTTGAGGTGCTAGAGTAATGATGTGAGAGTAAGTAATCTACAAAGATAATGGTGATTAGAATGTAAAATACTTCAAATGGAAATTTTGGGGGTGTATAATTACTTTTGATAATGAAGACAAGAATGATTATACTATGGGAGTTTGAAGTGGAAAGTAAAAAATAAAAATAACTTTTTGTATTGTATGTTGGCTAACTGAACATAATAATAAAAAATGAAATAAAGTAAAATATTAACATAACTTTCAATCTCAGGAGGTCAAGAAATTAAAAGGCCAGTGTGAAGAGAGGTTAAGAGAGTGATTGCCAAGAATACTGACCAACTTAGATGTGGAGAGGAAGGCAGAGAGCAAGATTTCAAAAGGCGTGCTTAGATGGTTTCGTAGGTGAATTTATTTATAACAATTATGCTTGCTGCATGTTAGAATCAACTGGGAGGAATTTTGGAAAAATATAATAATGTTGCCTGGGCTTAACCCCAAGTGTTTTTCATTTAATTAACCTATGGTGTTGCTTGATTTTGGTATTTTAAAAACCTACTTGATATTTCTAATAAGCAGAAGTATTTACTTAAATCATCTCCAACACTAACCAATTTTAATTATTGAGTGAAACTAATGTGATTTATATCATGTAAGGCTCTCCTACTAATTACTTTTACTTTCCAAATATTTGGTTATTTTTGTACAGTTAAATATTCAAATAACCATTTTTCAAATAGTTTTACCAAACTGTAAAAACATTCTGTTATTTTAACTTTAATTCTAATTATTTTAGATAATGAGGGAAAAATTTTAAGAAATCAATGTTTGCATTTACAGCTATTTAACATTCTTTTTAAGGCCCTGACTAGAATTTTTTTTTTATTTTTTTTAAAAGATTTTATTTATTTATTTGACAGAGAGAGATCACAAGTAGGCAGAGAGAGAGGAGGAAGCAGGCTCCTTGCCGAGCAGAGAACCCGATGCGGGCCTCGCTCTCAGGACCCTGAGATCATGACCTGAGCTCACTAGAATTTTTATTATGTTTATTCCTAGGTTTTTTTTTTTTTTTGACAGAGAGAGAGAGAGAGGGAGAGAGAGAGAGACAGCGACAGCGTGAGAGGGGATACAAGCAAGGGAGTGGGAGAAAGAGAAGCAGGCTCCCCGCGGAGCAGCGAGCCCGATGTGGGGCTCAATCCCAGGACCCTGGGATCACGAACTGAGCCGAAGGCAGATGCATAATGACTGAGCAATCCAGGCACCCTGTTTATTCCTAATTTTTTTTTTTTTAAAGATTTTATTTATTCATTTGACACAGAGAGAGAGATTACAAGTAGGCAGAGAGGCAGGCAGAGAGAGAGGAGAGAGGAGGAAGCAGGCTCCCCGCTGAACAGAGAGCCCGATGCGGGCCTCGATCCCAGGACCCTGGGATCACGACCTGAGGCGAAGGCAGCGGCTTTAACCCACTGAGCCACCCAGGCGCCCTATTCCTAATTTTTAACAAATATATTGTATTTTATTTTATTTTTTTAAATTTATTTATTTGACAGAGAGAGAGAGAGACAGTGAGAGAGGAAACACAAGCAGGGGGAGTGGGAGAGGGTGAAGCATTTCATGACTAACTTATCCCTGTAAATTTTACTCACTTTCAGTGACAACAGAAACATGGATGACAGAAACAGGTAGTTCCTTGTATTTATCCTATGCAGAAAATAAAAGAACATTAAGGGCTCAGTATTTCTCATATTTCTGTAAACTAAATTTTGTAAAATCTTCATGTTATTTATAAGAAGCATATTCTAGCACACACAGAAGTTAGGGAACATTTCATGTCAAAGATACTTCCTGTGTTTTGAGAAAAATGCATTGTCATGCCCTTCATCTTGCAAACAAACTATTTTTTCCTTCCAGTTTCATATCACATGATGTTGGTAGTTCAATTAAAGAATTCTGCTGTACATTTTGTGCTTTCAGTCTCAAAACAAACTAGGAACTAGGGAAACCCTAAATTCCATAGAATAAAAGTGAAAGAAATGTACAGGGGTATGTATCATTGTCTTTTGGTGCAAAGTTTACTGGGTTGCAAGTAGCAAACAGAATAGTATACTAGTTTTGATATTTTATATATGTAACATTGTGGTTATTTGGAATACCAGAATCATAGAGTATTTAACTATTTGTGGAATGATAATGTTTTAAGTGTTTTTTGTTTTTTGCTTTTCGGTTGTGTTTTTTTTTTTAAGATTTTATTTATTTATTTGACAGAGAGATCACAAGTAGGCAGAGAGGCAGGCAGAGAGAGAGAGGGAATCAGGCTCCCTGCTGAGCAGAGAGCCCGATGTGGGGCTCCATCCCAGGACCCTGAGATCATGACCTGAGCCGAAGGCAGAGGCTTAACGCACTGAGCCACCCAGGGGCCCTGGTTGGTTGGTTTTTAATAGGTTACATGACATGTGGGGCTTGTACTCTTGACCCTGAGATCAAGAGTCGCATATTTTACTGACTGAGCGAACTGGCACCCCCAAATATGTTTTAAATAAAATTATATATATATATGTATAAATTATAAAGCCATTGCCTAATTCAATATGGCAGGGAATTCAGACAGTACTGTATTGTAATTTTTCCTGGAGATGCCATTCTTTAGAATTTCAATTTCTTCTGCATTGCTTTTGTGAATTGCATAGAGGTAAATAAAGATTAAAGATAACTTTCTGTCTTATAAGCTTTAAAGCTAATTACATGTTTTATGTTGGCATGCATTAAGGTTTAACATATTTAAAATGTACCTTAACTTTTATAAACTCTTAGATATTTAGACTGTTTAATTCATTTCCAGTCTCTGAGTTGCAATAAGTAAGATATATAATTTAGGCTACTTCCGTTTAGAGTGATTTCATTAGTTGTTTTTTCTCTGGTTTTCTTTTTTGTTGTTGTGGATGTTGTTGATATGTATAGCAGATGGCAACAATCACAGAAATCAGCACAGCAATCAAAGGGATCAGTGGTATGATGAATCTTTGTCAGGGTCACAGGATGCACCCACTGGGAAAATAGCAGCCACATCTGACAGCGAGTGCTGAACACTGTATCTGCTTAGTAATCAGACAGGATCAGGACCGAGGGTGACCCAGAACTGCTGAATGAAATAAGAGAGGATAAAAAAGGACACCAGAAGTTTATTTGCAGCAAAAAGACCATAGAGGCAAATGCATCCTTTTTGCACTTCAATAGTTTAATGTCCATCACATTCTTGACAGTTGTGTGTTGGTTGGAATATCATGGTAAATTGGATGAGCCAAAGTGAAGATAAGCACAGATTTGTATAAGAATATTCTCAGCTCATAATAAATGAGTACATAAGGATATATGTTGAAATCTAAGAGTTTCTAAGACAACATCTAAATTCAAAGGAAGTGGTAATTCTCCTGATTTTGTGCAAACTCCTCATGGATACATTTAAAGAAAGTTACATTACAAATTTCTATAGAATTTTTACAATTTTTTGAAGGATTTTAATTTTGATCTTTTTAACCACTCTTCCTTTTCCTTTTTGACTCCTTTGTTCTCATATCTTACAAAGGTAAAAGTTTCCTAATTCTATGTAATTAAACTTCTCTTCATCTCAGATCCTCGAGAGTGGTGATATCATTCATTTTCACTTTTTAACTTGGATGAATACAACTCTACATGGTTAATTTTATATGTCAACTTGACTGTGTCATAGGGTGCTCAGAAACTATTTCTGGCTACGTCTGTGAGGGTATTTTTAGGTGGTTTAATATTTTAATTGGTGGATTCAGTAAATTGCCTTCCCTAGTGTAGGTGTGTATCATTCCATCCCTCAAAGGCCTGAATCCCTCAAAAGACAGGAGAGAGGAATTCACTTTTCATTCCCAACTCACTGCTTCACCTAACATTGGTCTTTTCCTGGCCTTGGACTGGGATTGATACCATTGGCTCCTCCTATTGTTAGGCTTGTAGACTAAAACTTGGATTATACAACTAGCTTTCTTGAGTCTCTGGCTTGCAGATGGCAGATCATAGGACTTCTCAGCCTCCCTAATCATATGAATCATGTGTCAACTATTTTATATATATAGTGTTATATATATTATTTATATTATTACTATACATAACTATATAAAATACATTAACTAAATTATATATTATAATTATATTAAATATACATTATATATATATATTATTGGTTCTATTTCTATGGAGAACTCTAATACAGACTCTCAATTATTGATTTCTAGTTCTCATTACTCACCGTTACATGATTTGTAAGTGTCCTCAAATTTAACCTAATACTTGACATCATTTATACAAGATGACATTTTTCTGCTTTTCATATGAGATAATATAATTTTTATAGGAAGAATTCAAACTTCAAATCTTTAAGTATAACATCTAAATCTCTCTTTCCACAAACCCAGTTAGTTATTTCTTCACGAATAAAATTGTTAATCTCTCTTTTCTTTCCCAGTGTCATTGTTGTAATGAGATATTTTTCATTTCACTATAAATCATTAAAATATCAAATTACATGATGGTTGTCTGGTTCGGAATGTGTCTTTAAAGTTACTGCATCTGTAGTATTATTTGAGACTTGTAAAAGGTTTCTATATTCCATGGGGGAAGAGCCAAGATCAGTCTAAAGAGAGAAGTACTTATTTATGTATATTTGCACATATGCATTCATGTATGTATGTATGCATAAGTGAATTTATTTTAAAACATTTTGATGGGTCTTTTACTTATGTTGTCAAGTATATGGAAAAAGGCAATTTTTGTTTTTGAATTTTGATAAAACTTGCTGCACCTACTAGTCAAACTGGGATCATGAAGAGTTTGCAGTTTTGTTGCTTTGTTTGTCCTTTTTTCTCTCTCTAAACTTGTACTTTAGATTTTCAGTGTCTCCAAATTATTTTGTTTCTTAGAATATTTTCATTTTTTTCCAGAAATTCAGAAGACTACATATGCAAAGGAGTATTTGTAATATTTAACTAGCCTCAAACTTAGCCTTGAGGGAAGAGTATGAAAGAAACTATACTGACAAATATGAAAAATATTCTGTAGTTTTATCTTCCATATACTGAAGACTCATCAAACCAAACTCTATAAACATTCACTACTATTTTAGTGTTTTAATCGGCTCATTAGAGCTTTGGATACATCATCCTGTGCATAGATATTTCCCCTGAGAAGAATCCACAGCAGACTGAAAGTTATCCAGAAACAGAGCTCCTAGACTTCAGAAAGCAAGTTTGTACCTATTTTGGGGAACAAGGGCCTAAATTCATAAACATGGAAGTAAGTGGATAGTCCCAATTATGAAATGGAGCAATCTTTGCCTGTCAAATTATTTAAGTTAAACATAGAGGGGGGTTTCTGGTTTTGTAAATCAAATGTGTAACAAGACTTCAAAAGAGAACTAAGTCATTATTTTGTTAAAATTCTGTTATTGTGCAGTATGAAAATAGTATTAAATCGTTTTGGTTAAGGGTAACAAATATTTTTTAGGTGTCTATATCCCATTTATCCTACCCTATAATAATAATTTTTCCACTGGATTTTAGAGACCTAAGAAGAGGAACTGCATCATAACATTTTTGGTTTCTCCATAATACTAAACGTAATTTCATGCCAAGAGTAAGAACAAACATATTGCAGTTAATTGTTCTGTAGATTCAATATACCACAAAATAAAAATAGTGCATAATAAATGAATATGTTATTATTATAAATATTTAAACAAAACCTTAAAACTATGAATAAAATGAGCCTTCCCTGTAATTTCATTTCCTGCATTTCTAATGCAGATTATAGATTTATTTTATTTTGATAAGCATACTTAACATAAAAATTGATCATATTATGTGGCATATGGCAGTATGGAATAATAAGAGGTAGATGAACTTTTGCTCCAAACGGATGTGATTTTGAAACTCTATATTTTAATATCTAATATTACATTGTTAGTTCATTTTATATCTCTAAAATCTGTCAGTTTTTAAAGTGGTGATGTATGTGATAAAACTAGTATGATAGAAAAAAATAGAACATAAAATGGAGGGTATTATCATTAGAATCATATTCATTCTTTACATAAAGAGTTATGGTTTACTAAATAAGAGTATTTAAAATAAGGCACATTTGTCTGAGTAGTATGAGCTGTACAAATTGAACTGAACTTTATTACTTTTAATTATAAAACAAAATATCTCAGATGCTTTTAAATGCCAATATATAAAAGGGGAGAACGGGATTAGAGGTCAAATAAGGTACGTGTAGGTATGTATAGATTCAGAAAGATAATCTTACAAATCTTATAAAGAACTCATATATACATATATATATATGACTCTGCAAAAAAAAAAAAGATAGACTCTACAAGAAAAATAAAATAACCCAAGGAAGAGACAAATAGAGCTACTATATGCATGCAATTAAAAGATTCCAGACAGTTTTGCATCAGTCCTAGAAATCAGTGGTGTGGAATGAAGAGGAAGATAGGAAATATCCAGTAATACCTAGGAAATGTTAGATTCAATGAAAACTACATTCAATTACAGAAGATCTTAGTAAAATGTAAATGAATAGGTGTAGTTTTCATATAAGTATACATGAATTTTAATAAAAGTCTTTGTATCTGACACTGACCAACAATGAAGTACACAAAATAAATAGATGTTTTATATTTTTAGATCAAAAGGGAGCACATATTGAATCTACATCCCTTAAAAAGCTTCAGGAAAATAAGACAGATTATGTAAATCATTCCCATGCTCAAAAATTAAAAACAAAACAAAATGTTTTTTTGAATGCAGTTATGAGAGACCCTAAAATGGAAAATGCAGATAGAATTGTATGGAGTTATGGTCATTAAACACCTAAAATGTGAA
The DNA here is from genome assembly GCA_002007465.1 of Ailurus styani. Lineage (NCBI taxonomy): Eukaryota > Metazoa > Chordata > Mammalia > Carnivora > Ailuridae > Ailurus > Ailurus styani. The sequence goes on along the minus strand of LNAC01000169.1, from coordinate 1,638,558 downwards.
GAGCATCTTTTTTTTTTTAAAAGATTTTATTTATTTATTTGACAGAGGGAGAGATTACAAGGAGGCAGAGAGGCAGGCAGAGAGAGAGGAGGAAGCAGGCTCCCTTCCGAGCAGGGGAGCCTGATGCGGGGCTTGATCCCAGGACCCTGAGATCATGACCTGGGCTGAAGGCAGAGGCTTTAACCCACTGAAACACCGAGGCACTCTGATGTGAATAGCATCTTAACAAGTATTGCTGTTGTGTTGTAATGTTTCACCCGCAATAATACGAAACTCGAGAAAATTATAGTGACATATAATAAAATATCAAGGAAGAGCAAGAGATATAGAATCCATCTAACATCTATGTTATTATTTGAGATTTGGGGAGGTGTACATACAATTTCAGACATGAACGCTTTCAGAACGTTTATATCCCACAGTCCTTAACTGAAAGAACTATTGAAGATATGCACCAGCCAAAAGAGAAGTGAAATCAGAAAGGCAGGGTGGGATGTGAGAAGCAATAATGAGCAAAGAGCTCATTAAAATTTATTTTAAAAACTGAGGTATTGACTAAAAATAATAGGGGTAAATACTCTTATAAATTATTTCTAGCATTAATTCTTTACTCCTTTACTCCTAGTTTTCTGAATTATTTTAATTCTAGAAAGAAGACACCTTCTATCTCCTCACCAAAAGGTAATGAGTTATACACAGGGAAAATTGAACCAAAGTCTGTGAATATTAACACCAAAACATTCAGACACATATGTATGAAATTTTTTAATAGTAAGACTATATCAACAATGTGAGATCATAAAAGAGATCAGGTAATGGGGAACATCTAATTACACAGGGGTAACCTGGGTTCTGTACCAAATAATAATTTTAAAAACACCAATTCTGAAGAAGAAATGGGACTCTGGAAATGGTCTCTACCAAACATAAGCTGTAACAGGAAACACCAGGATGCCCCAACCGAGGAAAGCACATCTCAAGTGGCCTCTCACTCCTACTGCCATAGGTGAACCCCCATCTACCCCCAAAGGAAATTTGGGTAAGGAGAGACTTGGGAACCATCTGCAGATAAAGCAGCAAGCAACAAAGCTAAAGCATAAACTTGCCAACGAACAATAGCTCTGAAGATGTTCTGGAACCAGTTAGCAAGCCAAGAGCACCCTCTCCCTCCAAGAAGCCAAACAAGAGTCAACAGTCATGGCCATGCCATTCTGTGTGAAGTCAATTGTTTTATAGGATTTAAAGAGTCTTTTGATGGCAAGACCCAATACACTGATACTCAGATGAAAGGCAAAAATGAAAAAGGACTCTAGGCATGTCCACAAAGGGGGTGCACATAGGGACAGGGTAACAGTAAGCTAGAGTTATAGGGGACAGCCTATGTATGGCATGTAGGTGAGAGTTAGCTCGGTTTCTCAAAGTTTCCCTGTGGACTGGCTAATTTCACAGTCTGTATGACCTTGTGAACTCTATGCTTAAGAATCAACATCAAATGGTCTTAGGTTGAAATAGTCAAGAAGCTAGGAAGAAGTTAATTCAAATTACATATTAATCAGAAACCTGACCTTGGCCTTCCAGGATTCTAAACTATAAAGCCCTTCAAAAATGCTCTCAGAATTTAAATTTATAATAAACAAAAATGAGAAGGAAAACACACTACAAAATATTACAAAGTAAAGAAAGAAAGAGACAGACAGAAAATCATAATAGAATTAATAAGCAGTAGGATTGGATGCCAGAAAACCTAAAAATATGGATTGAGTGGAAGAAAAATACTAAAAATATGCTTACATAAATAACTAAGAAATGAAAAAATACACTAATTGCATTGTAAAAGAAATCCTTGCTCAATAGATTAAAATTCATATTAGACAAAATGTAAATTAATGAACCAAAACATAAATGTAATTGCACAGTGTCCAAAATATAAAGAAAGATTAAAACATAGAAAATAAAATAGACCTACTATCAAATATCAGGAATTATCACCAACAAAACAGCAGCAACAACCTCAAATATATAAATAAAAGTGTCACAAAAAAAGTGTCACAGACTGACAAAAAAGAATTAACACTCTGTAATTGCAAACTGTCCACATATCAAGATTCTTAACATCAATATTCATTATTGCTATTTGTAATATTTTTGTGCTCTCTTCATCAGGCATAGATATTCATACTGAAATGCTTTATAAAAATTAGTTTTAACTCCTTAAAATTTAAATGTCCCAAATGTTTGAAAATAAATTTCCTTTTATGTTGTTCATATGTTTTGATAATTATGTAAATTATAACTAAGTAATAGTAAAAATATTAAATTGTTGGAAATAAGCACTCGGAGAAGCAGGATTATCCTATATAGTAAAGGACATTTAAAATTCAACACTGGAGTCAACTGAAATAGCAAGAAAAATTAGTAATAATGGAAATGACCTATGTACAAATGTTTATTAAATAGATACTCTATGAGAGATGCTGAATAGCCTTTGGGACCAGAACAATGAATAAAGCAAATAAAATCCTTGTCCACATGGAACTTACAGTCTGTTTAGAGAAGTACAACAAATACATAAGTATATGACAGATATGCATATTGTGTAAGAATAAGTGCTCCAGTGATAAATAGAGCAAAGATGGAGAACTGGGTGAGAGCATGGGGCTGATTTTAAAAGGACATCTGATTAAAAGAAAGCTAAGGGACTGGTCATGGGAATATCTGGTGAAAAAGGAGTTTAGGCTCAGGGAACGGAAAAAGTACTGCTGGTGTGCACCTTGCTGGTGTGTCTAATGGAGAGTGTTGGGGTGCACGATATAAGATCTATAACATGAGAGGAGTGAACCAATGCAGAGCATGTAGACTACTGAAATGATTTTGCTATTGACTCTAAATTTGATGAGAAACCCATGGAGAATTTTGAAAAGAGACACGACATGACCTTTCGGATATTGGATATTTAACAAGTTCAATTTAAATGCTGTCTTCTCAATGCCCTGTTAAAGATGAAAGTATGAAGAAGGAGATAGTTTAGGAGGCTATTGTAATAATCTAGTTGAAAGATATTGATAGCTTGTACCAAGGTAGTAGCATTGCATTGATGAAAACAATGGAAAACAAATATATTTTATATGTAAATTTACATGAACATACATAATTAATGATACACAAGATGTAGTATGTCATAGAATGAGATTATGAATCCGAGTTTTCTTAACTGAGCATTTTGAAGAAGAAAGTTGCCATTTATTGAACTCAGGAAGTCTGTTCAATGAGTAAGTTTAGGGAAAAGAGGAAATAAGAATCCTGTTTTTCACATATTAAATCTGAGACTTTTCTTGGTCAACTGTCCAAGTAGATATAGAGTGGGAAGTTGAATTTATAAGGTTAGAGTTTATGACAAGTCCTGGCCAAAAATTGTGCATGTTGTAGTCTTCCATGTGTACCTGGCATTTAAAGTAATAAAACTGGATGAAATCCTCAAAGTGGTGAGTATAGATGCAAAAGACTAAAGTTCATTAGACTGAGCCTGAAATGGGATGTTCCAGTTACATGCGTTTTTTATTTTAAGTGAAAGAGTGTGTGTGTGTGTGTGTGTGTGTGTGTGTGTGTATGGGGGGGGTGTGAACAGTGAGGGAGAGGAAAAGCCAGTAAAATGGAGTTTTCTACAAGAAAGTCCTTCAAGAAGATCAAGCAATCTAGGAAGGCTGAGAAATGGCAATAGAATTTATCAAAATTGTGATCTTGGGTGATTTTGACATGCTGTCAGAATGGTATTCTGCACAAGGCTAATAGGAGTGAATTAAAAAAATAATGTTAAGAATGGGAGATCACAAATATAAACCACCTTTCCTATAAAAAGAAAAAGAAAAACAGGGCTTGAGTTGGCCGTAAAAGTAAGTTAGAAAGGGAAAATTTTATGTGTGTCATAGGGAGATAACACCACATTTGATTGTGGATGACAATAATCTAATAGAGATTTTTTTTAATGAAGTGGAAAAGAATGAAAACTGTGGGTGCCATGTACCTGATGAAATGGAAATATATAAGGAATATAAATAGAACAACTCAAGGTGGAGTTGGCCAGGTGTGGCTTAGTATGGTGACTAAGTGCGATTGCTATTCAAGTATCTGAATATGGCTGACTTAGCCACTTTACCATAAACCTCATTTACATACATACCTGATAATTATTATATCATGAAAAAGCCAAGGAAAATCTTTACTTTTTATGACCACTATTGCTCTCAAGAAGACAAAAGAAGGATCTAGGTCATATGCTCCACTGTCTAATGAACAAACATTCCACCCCCATTGGGACAGAGTCAGTAAAGGAGTGAATGGACTGGGAGTTACTTCTATTCATCTCCCTCTGATAGGAAGAAACATTAACAGTAGATAGAATTTCCCTCAACAATAATTAACTTTCAGAATATTAGTAGAAATTTTGGAATAGTAGCAGTTTCTATATATTTATTTTTTGTAAATTTCAGGAAAAAAGTTTCATCTATATGATAAAGTACTATATTGTGATGATGAGGAGGCTTTGTCTCCTTACCTGTTCTGTATTATTTTTTAAGTTTCTCAGTTTTTCATAGCCAGTTAAAAGTAGTATAGTTTATTAGGGGTTTTGTTAAAGGCCTAGCCATTACATTGTTTTCTGTCATCAAGACGAACTATAAAATCTAAACCATTAAGTCAGAAATGCAAAACATAGGGATATAAAGAAAATATGAAATGAATCAGTAAATATCACTGTTCACACATGGAGTATTTTACTTTCAAGTTTCATTAATTTAAAATGAGATCATTATTCCTGCCTATTAAATTAATGCACTAGCCTACTAAGAATCCCAAAACTGAGATTTTCCCCTTATTCCTAAATAAATTGTTTTGGGACTGTAAGATGTTGACTGAGGGTAGATGAAGAGAGAGAGGATGTGCCATATCTGGGTGTGTCCACCATCTAATAGAACACGCTGTAGTACCATATGGCAGTAGCAAACAGTATAAAACACACAGCTTTGTTACAGATTGGTGACATAATGACTGCCAAACACAGTATTAGTGAAATCACTGAAGAACAATTAATAATTAAGAATTTCATGGAATAAGGAAATTAAGCTTCCAAAGGTGATTTTTTTTGAGAGAAGAGATTTCACAGCAGTCAAGAGGAAACCTGCCAACAATTAAGAAACCCACCAGATATCTGTGAAGTTCACTGACAGTTTTTGGCATTTGTTTAATCTGTGTTCACCGTTGAATTTATTTGGTTATTAAAAAATTTCCAATTTTTGAATTACTCGAAATTCTGTATTATTTTCAAATAATGCATGTTTTCTTTACTACTGATTCTAAGAGATATTTACCAAAAGAAGAAACCAAGACAAAAAAAAGAAATAAGAAACCAAAACTATAATTATCTTTCTACCTCCCCACTTATATATTATTTTGCATATTTTTTAAATGTATTTGAAATAGGAAGTATGATGTCTCTATATCAGTGATAGTTCATAGTTTATGATATAGGTTGGTCATTGTCACAGATTTTTACCAAAGGGCTTTTAAAAATGTGATTAACAAATAGTCATTAGGAAATTTCAGAATGTTATATGACTAAATGTTCAAAACACAATTTAGAATGCATAGTCTTTCCTTAGTAGGGACTATAACTAGGATGAAGATTTTTTTTTTTTTAAAGATTTTATTTATTTATTTCACAGCGGGAGAGAGATCACAAGGAGGCAGAGAGGCAGGCAGAGAGAGAGAGAGGGGGAAGCAGGCTCCCTGCCAAGCAGAGAGCCCGATGTGGGCCTCGATCCCAGGACCCTGAGATCATGACCTGGGCCGAAAGCAGAGGCTTTAACCCACTGAGCCACCCAGGCGCCCTAGGATGAAGATTTTACTTTGATAATTTATCGAGGTCCATTGCCATGTAATTTAAAGAAAATGGAACTAACCCCTTCCACGCATAATATTTTCCTTTGGCATAGGACCTCAATTACACCATTTAAAACTGCACATTTGAATATATACACTCTGAGAGTGATAACAATTTAAACATTCATCACATAGCTCTTTGGCATGGATAACACTAATAATGATAGTTAACTAAGATGGTACAGAAGAGGTTTGGGTAAGAATAATAGAGTAGAGAACTACAACCAGTATCTATTCTTCTATATATGTATGTCACATTTTCTTGATGCACTCATCCATGAAAGAACATTTAGGTTGTTTCCCTATTTTGGATATTATGAATAATGCTGCAATGAACATGGGGGTACACATAGCTCTTTGAAATACTGATTTTAATTCCTCCAGATATATACCCAGGGTACAGAATTGCTGGTGGTTGTTTTTATTTTTCCATACCCTATTCTTCTTCTCTTCATTATAAAATGCTCTTTATATCACAAGTCTTAGGCCAACCGGCATTTATTTTACGCAATGTTTCCCTAACCTTCTAAGCAGTTCTCTTACTTTCTGCATCCATAGCAACTCGGATTACCACAATTATGTCACTAATTATACTGTGTAATGTAAAGTTATAAGGAATAATAATAAAGTTAAAATATTGGGCTTTAAATTCAGTCATGGTTGGAATCAAGACCTAATTTTGTTCAATTTTTGCTGTGTAAACTTAAGCCAGTTATATTACCTCCTGGCAAAAACTTATATCGGATACAAATTGAGGGTATTAGTTGTTATTACCTAATAGTAACTTATTCTAAAGCTAAATTAGGTGGAGGTGGTGTATGAAAGTGGTTAAAATACTGGCACTACACAGGCATCAAATGAATAGTTTTTAAGTCAAAGTTTATATGAGGGAATAAGTATATTGTGGGACATAGAAATGGATGACAACAATAATCAGAAACCATCCAAAAGTCAATAAATAAAGCATCACTGATATTGGAAAATATTTGAAATATAAATATTTGAAGATAAACTATTACTTAATTTCCGTTATTTGCTCTTATTTGTACCAAACTATTATAATCATAATATGTAAATTTAATTTAGGCTTTATTTGCCTTTTAAAAGTAGGTCGCTGTAAGTATATACTCCATAAAAACAGTTAATGTACAGAACTCTTTTGAAATTCTGCATATTAGACATTTATTTATATATTATTTTTCATTCACTATATTGCTTTATTCAATTTCTAGGTTTTATATGTGTCTATTACTCATTTATTACCTGCTTATCTTTTTATTATAAAAAATATGTACCATTACATAATTTTGTGTCTTATCCCTGTTCACCCTAAAATAATACGGAGTAATATTTTTAAAAAATAAACAAACCCCAGAAAAAGAAAAAAGAAAAAGAATAAACAAGCCATCAGATGAAACTATACTAGGCCAGAAGTATTTGTGAAACAATGTGTTACCTTTTTAAATAGGTTTTGTTAGTATTTGTGTACAAAGGATGCCACCAGTAAATGTTTTTTCCATAGCACAAGTTAAAGTACAATTTTTAATAGAGAATTGGAAATTCAAAGGGTATGATCTAATTCCCCAGACAACTTCTTAAGTATACTACGGCAACTAGTATGCCATTTACCCAGGGTATTAGGAGTTCTGAGGTCATAAAGTAGATAACAAGAAGACATGATAGAGAGATGACCAGGTTTTAAAGTTAAATAGAAGGTTGAGTCTTAAATTCTTCCCTGAGTCCTTTTCTGATTGTCTGCTGTAGTTCATTGGTAAATAAATCACCAGATGCAGCAGAGAAAATGTAGCTGTCCCCTACCACTTCCTCCTTTTCAAGGATAAATGGATTTTATATGCTTATATTTAATGACTGTTTTGCCAGCCTCACAAAATGATTGCTATTTTAGAAGTCCAAACTACTAGCAAAAATTCTCCTCATGGCTTTTGGCATTTCAGTAAACCTTTAAAATGTATATTTTATTCTTTCATTCATCCACAATTTAATCCTTCCAGCCAGCAATGTGTTCATTCAAAAACTCTGAATATGCACCATATGCTGGACTCTGATACCAAATTGCAAGGAAATGTTCTTCTCTTAGAAATAAAGGGACTGAAATCCAGAAGGTAGATTGACTTAATAACACATGAGCAGAGATTGATACACATTTATCCTGATCACTAGTCTATTATGAATTCTAGAACTTACTGCAATCTTCCAAATTCTTTAAATTTTTGCTTTACCATCTTTTGTTAATCTTTTGCTATTATTTAGTTAGTTAGCTTAATGGAACTGCGGACTGTTCATTTTGGTCAATAAGCTGACCATACACGAGCAACTGATAGTGGATTTATGGAGAATTTCTCAACTGTTAAAATATTCGAGAAAACAAACATCAGCACAACGAATTAGGAGGCAGTATATATAACCTAAGATACTCCTATAAATGCATTAGGTGGATTTGGACTGACAAATATTTTCAGATCTACTTGGCTTTTTTTGAAAACATTAATTATGAATGGTAATTTTCACAATCCCTCCTTTAATTATTTTATTTGCAGGGTCAAAGTTTGCTGATTCATGAAACAGTAAATTTGCCAAATGTTTTCAGAGAATGAAAAACAGCTTTAGTGGAAGGGCATTCAAAATCTTTACAAGACATTTATATGCCATACAGAATTTAGTGTCTGTTGATAGTAATTAGCAAAACAAAATCCACCTTGTTGCACTTTACTAGTACATGGAGATTAAAAAGTTGTATATCATTACTCCTATGTTCCAAATGTAGCCTTAATTTATAAATATTCTTCTTGTATCTTTAAAATGTAAAAAAAAACAAAAACAAGACAATATTAAAAAAGACATGTTTATGATTTTGTAAATTAAGATATAATACTTCTAGTTAAACATAGAAAATACAATGTCTATGACTCTCTACTTCTCTAACTCCCTGTTAAACCTTTCTTAAAATACTCATACGAGGACATTTATAAGAGTCATTGAATAGAGTGACAGGGAGATCAGGAAAGGTTATAATCGCTAAGAGTGGCTGAATACATTCTGGAAGCTGGGAAGCCGGTAGGAGAGGATAACTATCATAGCAGAAACACAGGAGAACCATGTCTATAGTGACAAAAAACAACATCAGACAGTTTATGGCCTAGAACCTCTGGCCATATTCTGTAACAAAATGCCTCCAAAACAAGGGTTTTGGTAAAATGGCAAAAATGGAAAGATTGGTATGAAGCCTGTACAAGAAAAAGAAATCCTAGAGCCTATCTGCTGATCTGTGCAATCACAGAATTACCACCTGTAGTGCATAGAATAGTGGCCCTCTAGAAGATATGTCCACAACCAAACCCCTGGAACTTGTGAATGTGTCCTTATTCAGAACAAGGGTCATTGCAAATTTAAGTTAAAGATCTCGAGATGAGCTCATTCTGGAATACCAGCACTGGCTTTAAATCTAATGATAAGCATCCTTATGAGAAAAAAAAATGGAGGGACATATGATACAGAAAAAGAGAAGACACAGAAACCAGAGAGGAAAGTGATATGGAGATGGAGGGAGAAGAGTGGTATAGTCACCATTTAAGGAATGACAACAGCCACCAGAAGCTGACAGGAACAAGGAACAGCTTCTCTCCTAGAGCCTCCAGAAGCAGGGGGTGGGGGTGGGGTAGAAGCACAATCCATCACCTTGACTTCAGATGTCTGGAATTCTGAACTGTGAGAAAATAAGTTTTTGTTGCTTTAAGTCACCAAGTATGACTAACTTGTTACTGCAGACATAGGAAACTAAAACACCAGCCATCAACCTAGTAAAGAAATGAAAATTTATTCTCTCTCAGAAGGTCAATTCAGAGAATCTGGGAACATGAAGCACAAATGAGGGCAAGGAAATATATAAAAATAAGGGGGTTAAATGAGAAAGTATACATACTGAATGGTGAGGCATTTCCCACACAGGTCACATTTCTGATAATGAGGGAAGGGTGGACAATTCTCTTTGAGGAAAAATACTAGCCCCAAAGCCCCAAATAATGTGTCAAATGTTAATGGAAGTTAATTTCCCTTAAATAGAAATACTTGGTCCCAATTTGAGCAACTGATATTGATGCTCATCAGTGACAAAGCTTTCATTAATCTCTATAAAGGCATAACTTAAATGTAAAGAAACCACTAGGTCTGATACATATTTGAGGAAAGGCTCTAAAATAAAATAAAGAATAAAACAGTTAAAAAGAAAAATGAAACAGAAAAATCTAAGACAATGCATAAGAAACAAAAAAGGATATTGTTTTATTCACATGAGACTATAGAGAGTAAATCTTAGAAAATAAAAAGGATCTATTAGGGGCTAAAAATAAGCTATGCAAATTAAACCAGCATTAGAATTGTTGAATTCTTTTAAAACCGCACATGAAAACAAAAAATTTATAAACTAGTGGAAATATTCGAATTTTAACCCAAGAAGTCCAACAACTAAGAAAAAGAAGCCCCAAAACTGAATACAGAGAAAATTAAGGGGAAGAAATTATCAACTACATAATAAAATTTCTACATATTGAAGGACAATCAGACTTAAAATTCCATACCAAGAATTATCATTGCAAAATTATGAAATTAAAAATGTCGGAAATAAAACACAATATTTTAAAAACATCCAGAGAATCCACAGTCTCTCATCTTTAGTCTCCCCCTCCGATTTACCCCAAGTCACTTTTCCTTTCCTTCTCCTAATATCCTCCATTTCATTCCTTATGTTCCTCAAGTAAGTGAAACCATATGATAATTGACTTTCTCTGCTTGATTTATTTCACTGAGCCTGTGGTGGGTGTTAAGGAGGGCACGTATTGCCTGGAGCACTGGGTGTGGTGCATAAACAAGGAATCTTGGAATACTGAAAAAATAAAGTTAAAAAAACAACATTCAGAGGGAAATCACATAGACACACACACACACACATACGTGTGGATGAGCGCACATACACATACTTAAATGATTGAGAATTACAGTTTTAAAAGACTTAACAGTCCTGGAATCCACATTATAAGGAATCAAGGAATTAAGAATTCAGTATGCAATTATTTTCTATGCTAGAATTCTATACCAGTCATATAATCAGACCAGTGCGAGTGTAAAATACATACATTCCTAGATATGCAAATACTCTCAACATTCTCAGAAAGTCATCTTACAATGAAAGAGATCTTACAAAATGAAAGTAAAGCCAGAGTGAGAGAGCAGGTCCAGGACTTAAGGTTTCCAGCCCTGGAGGAAGGGGCAGAGAAGACGCTGAAGGCGATGCTGAGAGCAGTCCTCAGATGTGTACGGGGCTATAGGTCTGGAAAGCACACAATTCAGACTAAAGAGAGAACCTCGCAATTACTGTAAGAAGATGCAGTCTCTGGACAGGAGGCTTGGTGGTCATTTAGTGAATAGTAAAATTAAGTAAATAAAAATTTGGCAATTATTAGAAGAAAGAAAGTGTAAAGGAGTGAAAATAAGTCAGGGAACGGTACATATCTAAATTGTCAATAATAGTTAAATAGTCATAAAGATGCAAACTCTGAAAACTGGTTTAAGCAAAAATTGTTATAAACAGGCAAGATTTGGTTGAAATAGAATTTCATTCATACCCTCCATAGTATCAAGGTCTAAAAATGAAAGTATCTATATATTGTATTATAAATGTTATTTTTAAATCTGTGGTTAAATACCAACTACCATGATAAACTGCTAATGGAGTAGGAATGGTTAATTATGAGAAGAGTACTTTTAGATACTTAGATAAATAGAAACTACATCTTATTGTATTCAAAGCATCATTTCAAAAATATTTTCTAAAATTAAAATATATAATTAAATTTTAGTACTTTAATTTCTCATTAGTGATTACCTCTCTCATACATAAAAAATGGAGAAAAACTTTATGAAAGGGCAAAGTGAAAAAATGCACCGGCAGAAAGCTCTCAACATTCCCTCTTTCGCCCTTCCCTCTCTTTTAAAAGACTTTTTTCCACCTTTTACACAAAGGTAGGGGTATAGAATCACTGAACCGTCATCTTGCTTCTGGAAGCAGTGGGAATGTTGGGAGTCCTGGGAACCAGAGGAATCTAAGTCAAGAAATTAATACCCTCTTCTAGAACAAAATAAAAGGAGCTACTTTTCACAGGTATGCTGCATGTCTGTAGCTGCTTCCAAAGAATTTTCTAGGCAGAGCATTAAGTATTAAAAGGCCCAAACACATGATTTGTCATCTTTGGCTTTCTTTTTCTGCTCCAAGAGAGGGCAACATGAGGAAAGAACTCTTAAATGTCCAGAAAACAAGAGGGAATAATATAACATGTAAAAATGAATGTGAACAATGGCCTTAGTCACTAGATCTCATCCAACCTCCATGTTCAAATTGTATAACTAAAATTAAGATAAAAATACTACAATCACAAAGAAACATTTCCTCCCATGAGTCTTGAGTAGATGAACCGTTTACCTGTATTTCCTCAAAATACAAAGGTCACATTCAGTGTAAAATCGAAATACTTGAAAGCAAACACAAGCACAGATTATATATGTAATTAAAGGAAAATTTATGAATGAAAAAATAAACAAGACTACCTAGCATAAGCATGCAATTAATGCAATCAAAATATCCTAGAATACTTATGAGACTTCCAATCAGTCTCCAATTGTGTAGTACCAGCATGCTATCTTCATTAGCAATAGAATGAGACAGGTAATAACCAAAAGAAAATTATGTGTGGATATGATAGATACTGTGCTATTTCCTACTACTCTGTGACATTAGACATACAAATATAAAATCATTAGACATACAAATATAATATATATATATATTTTATATATATATAAAAATATAAAAATGATTTTATAACCTGAAATAATACTTCAGGTTAACCAAGTAGGCATTCCACTTGCAGGCACAAAGCTCTGTGTTCACAATATATATTTTTACCCCTAAAATCATCCTTCTTTATAAAGGCATGGATTATTTGGTAGTCATTCTGAATACCCAGACCATGATAGCACCATGATTTACTATTTGTATTGTTATTGGCAGATTTAAGATGGTCAAAGTATTGCTCATTGGAATTTGATTATTTATGTTAAAACTTCAAAAACTTTTAAAAAATGTTCAACATCTGAAGGAACAAATTCCAGCTAGAATCCAGTATTTTTGTTGCAATATATGGTGACTATTAATCACACTATATTTGGAGGATAGAAAATACTTTGCTGGCGGTGGCCCCAAAATGGCAGAATACAGAACTCCAAATCTCTATTCTTCTATGAATGCAAAAATTAGGCTAGAAAAATTTATCAGAAAAAACTTCTACTGAACTCTGTAATTGAATCAACATCTTACGACAACCAGAAGAGTGCTTAAAAAGAAGCTGCTAATTTCAGCAAGAGAGTGTTATCCATTTTAACGTAACAGTGACATTTTACTCAAAATATTGTAGCTGTGGATTTTGATTTGTCCAGTGCCTTCCTGAGATACAGTTTTGGGGTTTGCTTGTCATTGTTTCCCCATCTTCAGAACACTTTCAAGGTGAAAGCACTCTCCTGAACAGTTTTTGTTGAAAGAAGTTAAAGGAAAATATAAAAACTGCAGCTGTCTGAGGCAAAGGATAAAAGATGGGACAAGACCAAAAAGTCTGGGGTGCCTGGGTGGGTCAGTGGGTTAAACCTCTGCCTTCGGCTCAGGTCATGATCTCAGGGTCCTGGGATCGAGGCCTGCATCGGGCTCCCTGCTCAGTGGGGAGCCTGCTTCCTCTCTCCCTCTGCTGGCCTCTCTGCCTACTTGTGATCTCTCTCTCTCTGTATCAAATAAATAAATAAAATCTTAAAAAAACAAAAAGACCAAAAAGTCTGAGAAGGAAGAGACTGGGATAGAGATATGTGGGGGAATAAGTGTTCTAAAAAAATTCATTTGTGCCTCATGCTAGCACTCTGATGTGCTTAAGATCCTCAACACTAGATTCTAGTTTGTTCATACTGTGGGAAGAATAACTTTGTTCTCAGAGTAGGGAACTTGACTTCATTGNAAGGACACAAACCATAAGAGACTCCTAATCTCACAAAACAAACTGAGGGTTACTGGGGGGTGGGAGGGTAGGGATAGGGTGGATGGGTTATGGACATTGGGGAGGGTTTGTGCTTTGGTGAATGCTGTGAAAGATGTAAGCCTGATGATTCACAGACTTGTACCCCTTGGGCAAAGAATAAAAATAAAATTAAAAAAAAAAGAGAGATGGTCAAATAAATCAGAAAANAGCCTGATGATTCACAGACTTGTACCCCTTGGGCAAAGAATAAAAATAAAATTAAAAAAAAGTAAAAAAAAAAAAGAGAGATGGTCAAATAAATCAGAAAAAAAAAACTTGTTCCGAGAGATGGAAAACGATGTCAAATCCCAAATTATCACAGTAATGTATACTTGTTAATACCAACATAGTGTGAAGTTACTCTGATGTAATATTTTGATCGACATCATAAATTTGGAGTTACATTCCAAAGGAAATATTAGAGTTGGAAATGTTGACCTCTGAGCTATAGTAATCAAGGGGAAGATAACATTGGGAAAGGACATCCTTTTACCATTATAATCCTGGTAGTGTAATATAACTTTTGTGTGAGAATATTTAAATTCTTGTATGTAAATATATAATCTCTGAGATTGTAAAAAAAATTGTCCAAAGTCACAAAACATCCCATTTATGTATAATAATGGGATTAGAATTTAAAACATTTGGTTTCAAATTCCTAAACTTAGCCACCCTAATATATCACCCTGTTTTTATGGTATAGAACTTTTTCACCTACACAATCACATAAAAGAGTTTCCCTTTTTACAAACAAAGAAATAGGCTAAGACGAACTTAGTGATTTACTCATGATCAGAGAACTAGCAAGGGACTAAGCCATAAATCAAATGTATTGGCCTTTATTGATGCTTTTCATTGATCAAATTGATTAGGGATACTTGAAAGTAGACAGAAGCAAAATAGAAGAGATGACTCCAATGATCTTAGGTCAACAAAAACCTAAAACAATAATAAGGTGAGTAAAAAATGATTAACCTGGTAAAATGATATATGTCAATACACAAAGAAAGCAAAAATACAGAATACAGAAATTAATCTTTCTTTAGACTGAAACAAATAAAACAAAGCAAAATGAAGAATTGAGAAATTACTTTAAAGAAGTATCTGCAGCAAACTATAAAAAGTATTTTTCTGATGTGAACTAAAAATTGTATGTTGCACGAGATGATAAACATATCATATCTGGCATCTTCTGAGACAGCCTCATGTTAATTATTTCATGAGGTTATTTCTAGAACAAAGAAGAATTATAGAAAAAAATTATTGTGGACCTGTTTTTTAACATGCATCTATGCTGGAATTGACATAACCTTCCTAATTCAGCAAAAAAAAAAAATAAATAAATAAAAAACCCTTAACTACAATTATCCATTTTCTCATTTTTCTGCTGCGAAATAGGTTTTTGACTAAACTATAAACTCAAACTAAAAGATATGTAAATTAAAGAAGAATAGAATTATTATAATAAATTTAAGACCATACCATATTTTTAACAGTTTTTAATACAAAAATCATTCTTAATTCCTATCCTTCCTGTCTTTTGTATATACCAGCTTTCAATTTCAATGTAAGGCTTAAGTGGTAAACTTCTATTCCTAGGTGTAAGTTGATTTGGGGATGTTTCTCCTATAATTAAGAAAACATATTCAAGGATTATAAACTTCTATTCATCTCTGGTTTCATTTGCTTCAGACAAAAACTTACAGTATCTACAGTGTGAGCATTAAATGCTGTTGCTTACGTTATCCCTGACCGAAGCTCATCACATTTCAGTCCCTTATCTGGGACGACTTAGTCTCTCCCAAGATATTATCAAACTTTATGTCTCCTTCTGCTGCTCTGGACACCAAAAATGATATATAGAAAAATGATAAATACTTTGATGTGTTTCTCTTGTTTGCAATCCCATGACATGAGTAACAAGAATTTAAGGAAAAGGAAAAACATAAGGACCCATTCTATATCACTTGTCTATAGAAGTTGAGATTTTACCTGATAAATTCATATAATAATGTGTTCAATATTTAGTAAATATCAATTGATTACTGTTTATCAATTTCTGAAATTAACTGAATGAGATATAGTTCCTATCTTCAAATAGCTTATTCAATATGGTTCTTAGGTAAATACAGTAGAGTGTGAAAGAAGAGTTCTAAAAAACATCTGGGAATCTCTTCCCAGAGAGGAAGGAAACTCTTCCTCTAAAATGATTTGATAAGTATTCAGGGCAAGGGAGGATTATCTGGCCAAAAACTAACTAAATTTCTGTGTAAGGAGATGTCTATCATTCTTCTGGTGTTACTTTAGATAATACCCAATATTTAAAGACTTTGAGCCCAAATATTGCATAATTTTATTTCTGTTTATGCAAACTGACAGGATCACTGTCCAAAGTGAGAAACTTCTGTCATAATTGTAAGGAATTGGGAAAAAATGCAACTGATATCTGGGTTTTTTTTAACAGCTTCTGGAATGCTGTTATAATTCTAGTGATCATGTTCATTCTGTTCATTTTAATTCAGATTTAATGAGAAAAACCCAATAAGAATACTTCAGAGAAGCAATCAACATAGACTTAGAGTGGAATTTCTAAATAAATTGGAATTCATAAATAAGATTCTATGTCATCTGTCTATTGTTGCATACCAAATCACCATAGAAATTTGTGGCTTAAAATAATGATTTAATATCTCTCATGGTTTTTGTGTTAGAATTTTGGAAGCAGCTTGACTGAATGGCTCTCTGAGGGTTTCATGAGGGTTCTGTCAGATGATAGCAAGGACTGCAGTCATCTTAACTGCTGCTTCTTCTTGGATGGCCAATGTCTGACCTGGGATGGTTCAAATAGCTGAGTGCTGGAACTACTGCTGAAGAAGATCCTTCGGCATCCCCCCAACTCTGTATGTTCTCTCTTCATGGTCTCCCTGCAGTGTGGCAGCTGTAAATAAGCTAGTGTCCTTATACAGAGGGTTAGGGTTTTTAAGGCACAAAATATGAGAAATTTACACAGGGAGAAATTATCTTTTATTTCAACCCAACCTGGAAAAAGGATGTAGTAACACTTTTCCTATATTTTATTTCATTGAAGTAAATAATGAAAGCAGGCTTATATTTAAGATATTTAGACTCCATCTTTTTACAGGAGAGAAGCAAAGAATTTGCAGATACATTTTAAACCAAGGACAGCACTCTGATTACTTCCTAGACTGTGAAAAGGTAGAAATACCATCACTCCCACCTTTGCAACCACCACAATAAAAGTTAGAAAGTCATGATTTTGTTGAACCCAAAAAAGAACAGAGAAAAATCATCCACTCTGAAACTAAAGAAAGATTAAGCCTGAGAGGAGAGACAAGCCATGCTTGCTTAACTGGGCAAAAAGCAGTCAGACATCAGTGAGAAAAATTTACCTAAAAATTGTTAATGAATAGGTTAAGGTCCAATAATGTGTGTGTGCTCATGCAGTTGTGCTCACGCATGAGCACACACACGCACACACACACTCATTAACAAGGGTCCTGAGAAAGCATCTATCACAGTATAGACTTTATGAATGAGAACAACCACCACTGCAGAAAAGACATGCAACTCATCCAGAACTTTTCCCCTATTAAAAAAAAAAAAAAAAAGCTCACTAAGGGGAGATGAACAATAAATACTGTCATCCTTAGAGCACAGGGGAAATCTTACTGCAGCTATGCAAAAGGAATAAAAAGAAAAGTCTAACAAGGGGGTTCAAAAATATGTGTTGGACCATCACTACTGTTGGGGGAGGGCAAGAACAGTGACATTGAGAAAGCCAATTTCCAGAGATCTGTTGACACAGAGCTGCCTAAAACCGAGGTTTAATCAAAACTACAGAAAACATTCCCAATCCCAATTCCTGTTTCACCATCAGCCGATAAGCTTTGAGTAGCAATATACAGTGAAATACTGTTGGGAGAACATCCCTCTGTAAGACATAGTGTAAATGAGAGACCCAAAGCTAAGGGTAGGGTAATCGATGAGGAAAAAATTTTTTTTTCAACAAGCCTCTATCTTAAACATATAGTCTTATAAAAATTTAAAACCTGTAGTCCCATAAGGTTAACCATAGCAACACACACACACAACTCAACTTCCAATTACACTGAATAAAAAAAAAAAAACAAAAAACATTGCTATTAAAGACAAGGATTTGTTCCTCTCTAAGCATTTAAAAATAGTTTTTACCTACACAAAATACTTTCTTATACAATATTTCTGGTTATTAACCAACAATTATGGAGTGGTAAAAAAAAAAGAAGAGGGCGCCTGGGTGGCTCAGTGGGTTAAAGCCTCTGCTTTCAGCTCAGGTCATGATCTCAGCGTCCTGGGATCGAGGCCCGTATCAGGCTCCCTGCTCAGCGGGGAGCCTGCTTCCCCCCCCTCTCTCTGCCTGCCTCTCTGCCTCCTTGTGATCTCTCTCCCTCTGTGAAATAAATAAAAAATAAAATAAATAAAATAAAAAAATAAAATAAAAAAAAAGAAGAAGAAGAAAAAGAAAAACATAACTCACCGCCAAGAAGCAGTAAAGTCTNTCTCCCTCTGTGAAATAAATAAAAAATAAAATAAATAAAATAAAAAAATAAAATAAAAAAAAGAAGAAGAAGAAAAAGAAAAACATAACTCACCGCCAAGAAGCAGTAAAGTCAACAGAAATATGACACTCAGACATGACATAGATGCTGGAATCACCAGAGAGAGAATTTAAAATGTTGAAATATATATGTTAAAGACAAATGAAAAATGTTGATAGTATGCAAGATCAGACACATAACTGGACCAAAGATATCAAAATTATGATAGCAAGTCAATGGAAGTGCTCAAAATGAAAAACACAATGACAGAGATGATGGAAGCTCATCACTAGAATCAGTACAGCTGAGAAAAGGATCAGGGATCTTGAACATAAGTCCATAGAAACATAAGTCCATAGAAACCCAAGCTGAAACACAAGAGAAAAAATATAGTTAAAAAATAAAAAACAAACATTTGAAAGTTATGAAATAACATATAAATGTTTAATATACCTTGAATCAGAGAGAAAAGATAAAAAGGTAAAACAATAATGACAAACAGCAAAGTACAGGTGAGACACCTATTAAAGTAGCCAGAGTGGAGTGGAGTGAGACATATTACATACAGAGGTATAAAGTTTAGATAAAAGTAGGCTTCTTATCATAAACCATGCACGTCAGAAGAAAATGAGTGACATACATTAAGTGCTAAAGAAGAAAGCTGTCATCTCAGAATCCTTGCAAAAATATCTTTCAGAAATGAACAAATAACGTCCCAGACCAATTCTGGCAAAACAAACAAAAAGACAGTATATACCAAAAGGATTCATTCCCAGCAAATCACAGCACTATAAGAAATGTTAAAAGACAAAGGAATAAATATAATAGAGAAAAATTGCGATCTATACAAAGAAATGAGGAGAACTAGAAATAGAAAATAAAAAAAAAATGAGTTTTTTAATCCATTGCTCTAAAAGAAAACTCACGGTCCAAAACAAAACAATAGTGATGTATTGTGGTTTGAGCATATGTTGTTACAATTTATAATAGCAAAAGCACAAAGTACAGAGAAATTGAACCTAGACTAGAAATTGAGTCAGATCCTTAAAGCACATATGAAGCCATATAAAATCTTTTGAAAGTAGATTATTAACTATAATATATAATTAATCCCAAAGCATTAAAAATAGACCAATATAGAAATAAAATAATTAGAAAATTATAAATATACTACCAGATAGTACAACAGAGAAAAAATCAATAATGATTAGAAAACGGCTAGAAAGATGGTAGATTTTATCAACAATGTCAATGATCATATTAAAGGAGAGCAGTCTGAAGACACCAATTAAGACAGAGATTGTCAAGTTTGGATAACAGGAGCAAAGACTCAGCTATATGTTGTCTATTAAAAAAATTCACTTTAAATATAAAGACATAGTTTAAATGTAAAGGATGGTGAAAGTTACATATTGGAAACCCTAAAGTCTAGGTTAACTATATTGGTATCAGGCAAATTAGACTTAAACTTATAACAAAAATGTTTAATAATGATAAAGGACACCATTCTATAAGAAAGTATAAAAATCCTAAATACGTATGCTCTGAAAACAGCTTCAAAGCCCATGAAGCAAGTTCTCACAGCTCAGAGATGTGGAGAACTAGAAAGAACAGTGTTCAAACTCTTAATACAATAGCTGAAGAAACTGGATATTTTTGAATATTCTTTAATGCATCAAATAACTAAAATCATGGGCACGCTACCTTGAGAGACACCATCATCTGCAGTGAGAAACAAGACCTAAGAATTAGCTTACTTGAAGCATGTACTGCAAAAAGGCATATTAGTCTTTGAAAAGAGTCAGAAAAATTATTTTAAGATTTTATTTATTTATTTGACAGATAGAGAGATTACAAGTAGGCAGAGAGGCAGGCAGAGACAGAGGAGGACGCAGGCTCCCTGCTGAGCAGAGAACCCGATGCAGGGCTCAATCCCAGGACCTTGAGATCATGACCTGTGCAGAAGGCAGAGGCTTTAACCAACTGAGCCACTCAGGCACCCCAAGAGTCAGAAATTGTTAACAAATTGCTTCAGGCCAAATATGGATGAGCGCAATAGTGTGAATCTAATCACCATGGATATAGGAGAATTTGTACCCTCTGGCAGGCTTTTTTCCTCCAAATTTACCAGGTGGTCACAGGAAACAGGGAGAATCCTAAAAAACTTCTCCCTGGTGCTGGCTGATGGGGGGAAAGAGCAGCCACTGCCCAAGTCTCCTTTCAGACCTATTTCCTCCAATTTTTCTCAGATACACATCTCACGTATCTTTCCTGCTACACAAAAGCTTTAATCTGCAAGAGGAAGGCCAAAAAACTCCATAGCCTGAGGGCACTGGTGGAAAAGCCCTACAACAAGGGCGGGGAGACTGACGCCATCACTAAACTTTGCCTGACATTATATTCCCTATTTTGGATGAATCTGATGCTTGTTTTCTAATTTTAGATTTTTTTCTTTTAAGGTTTAAAAGATGAATCTTTAACTTACTCCATTCTACCTTGAAGTGATATTAACTTATTTCATTTATAGTGTAAGCAATTTGTGAGAATTTACCGTCATTTCATTCCTCCTAACCTTTATATTATTATGTTACTTTGCTTTTACATATGGGATAAGCCTCAGATTGCATTATTCTTCTTTAAAGAGCCATTTATCACTTAAAAGTAAGGAAAACTGTTTATTTACTCCCATAGTTGACATTTCTGGTACTCTTCATTTCATTATACAGGGACAGACATTCATATGGTACCATTTTTCTTCTGCCTGAAGGACTTCTTTTAACATTTCTTATACAGTCAGCTGGTGGTTATTATTTTCAGGGTTTATAGCTCTAAAAATATCTTTCTTAGCTCTGTTTTTGAAAGGTATTTTGGCTGGGTATAGATACTGGATCCACTAATTTACTAATTTTTTAATGTCTTTCAGTATTTTAAAGATGTTGCTCTGTGTTGTCCTTGTTCATACTGTCTCCAGGAAGAAATTTAATGTCATTTTTACATTCATTCCTCTGAAACATGTCTTTTTTTTTCCTCCTTTCTGGCTCTTTTTAAAATTTCACTTTTACAACTGAATTTTGAGCAATTTAATTTTGATTGCTTGTGCTTTGAGTTGGTTATGGTTTTCTGGATCTGTGGATTTACAATTTTTATCAAGACTGGCACATTTTTGGCTATTACATGTATAAGTATGTTTCCCGTTTTTCTTTTGTCCCTCAGTGACTAACTGCCTATAAATTAGGCCACATCAAGCAGTTCCAAAGCTCACTGAACGTCTTTTCATTTCTCCAATTCTTTATGTTTCATTTTGGATAGTTTCATTGCCTTCTAATGTCAGCCTACTAATCTTCTGCAATATCTAATCTGTTGTATTTTCCATCTAAGTATTATGGATTTATCACTAGAAGACTGTTTCTGACCTTCTTTATATCTTCTAGTTCCCTACTTAACTTTTTGAACATGGTGAATGCATTTATAATAAATATTTTAATGTCCTTATCTATTAATTCCAATATATGTAGCTCTCATAAGTCTATTACTATTGATGACTTACTATCCTTATTATGGGTAATTTTTTTTCATGCAAGCCCAGTAATCTTTAATTAGATGCCACACAAGTATTTTACCAAGTTGAGTGCTGGGTACTTAATATTTTGGGTAAGTTTAACTTCTTTCTTTTTTTTTTTATTTTTTTTTATTTTTTTTTTTTATTTTTTAAATTTTATTTTTATTATTTGCCCAAGGGGTACAAGGTCTGTGAATCATCAGGCTTACATCTTTCACAGCATTCACCAAAGCACAAACCCTCCCCAATGTCCATATTAACTTTTTTCTTAAATGCTAAAATAAATTCTCGAAAAGAATGTGACACCTTCATGTTTTGCTTTTATGATTAGCTGGGACTAATGAGTGCTCAGTCTTGGGTCAATTATTCCACACCATTGAAGCAAAACTTTCCAAAGTACTCATTGTCATGTAAATTAGTGTTTTTGTTGTTGTTATTTCAGCTCATGGGAATAGACAATGTGTCCAGACCTGTCAAGTGCCAAAAATTGTTACCTATGACTCATATGGATGAGAAACGATTCTTCCTGTGAAGCTGACCTACTCCATCCATGGCCCTTAATAAAGGCACTTGGCCACAGGTCCTTGTTCTGCTCTTTCCTACCTGCCATAGCCAAACTTTATCCACGCTCTTGTGTAACTTTGTGTGGCCCTCTGGGCATATCATACCTCCCACTTTAGGGCCGTGAGTAAAATAAATCCTTTAATTTCATATTTCCCTGAGTATAAATTTCCTGATCATGTCAGAGTGATCCTTAAAGACCACATAAAGAGGACTTACTCCCCCACTTACAACACACCTTAGACGGCGTCTTCATACACATGGTGGAATTAATTCATACTTGACTAGGATCCTATGCATATGTTCAGGGTTCTGCCTAGCTATCTCCTCTCTCATACGCTATTCTAAGGGGTTTTTTAAAAGATTTTATTTATTTATTTGACAGAGAAAGAGAGATCACAAGTAGGCAGAGAGAGAGGAGGAAACAGGCTTCCCACTGAGCAGGGAGCCCAATGTGGGCCTCCATCCCAGGACCCTGAGATTATGACCCAAGCCGAAGGCAGAGGTGTTAACCCACTGAGCCACCCAGGCGCCCCTGATATGCTATTCTAAATGGACTTTTGTCTCTTCACTCTTCCTGGATTCTTAGCTCAGACTCCTCAATTCAGGGAGTTCATCTCATTCCTAATAACCTATAAACTCTTTCAAGACAGTAAGTTGGAACTAGGGTTCAACTTTTTTTATTTACCATCCTTTTTCCCCCCAGAGATTACTGTCTCTTGTTGCCTGATGCCCAGTATGAAAATTGTTTCTTATAGTGTTTTTGGTTTTATTTTTTGTTATTTCAAGAAGAAAGGTAAATTCTGTCCTTGCTATTATGAAATCTTGGCTGAAATTAGGTGACAGTAACTTTTAATGTATTTTTTAGAATACAGAACTCAAGTATTTAAGATTTATTTAAAGAATAAACAGCACACAAAAGTAGGGATGATGGGATAAAAGGTCCTATTATAACAGCATTTACTTATTTGATGCTGTCAAAAAAGAGTGTTGATATTTGGAAATAATTTTTTGCAAAAGTGTAGTGACTTACCACTTTAGTTGAAAGTGAGGACAGTAGTAGTAGTGTCTGTGTTTTTTTTTTTAAACAGGAGGGGGGAAAAAACCCACAAAGTTTTATTATATACACTGTCTGTACATTTCTGATCTCACCTTTCTTATCCCTGAATATCATCTTAGGAAATAAGTTCTTGAACTGAATTATTTGAATGGTGCTTTATGAATTTTCTGACTCCATTTTTCTTGGAGGGTTAACAGGTCTCCTGGCTTACCAGTTTTGCATAATGTTCTGGGTGATATTTCTAGAGGCCAGTTACAAGCTAGCTCTAACCATTCCACAGATTTTCTATGTATTTGACATGCTGGGTTATTTATTTTTCACCTACACTATATAGAATGGTTTTTCTTTTCTGTGTTAACTCTGATGATAGAATTTGCGATTTATATTACCCATCAAAGCTCTTTTCTGGATTTTGGTTTTAAAATGAATATGTGAAAATAGATAATACTGGGATTAGGAGGTGATTATTTGGCTAATATTCTCAAAGAAGACTAATGGTAAATATTTGGGAGGCCTATTGTAAAGTAAGGTTAAATGGAACTTTTACCTACCTTAAGGTAGGCAATTTTTTATTTCCATGACCATAGTTTACTAACAGGATTTTTCAATGTACTTTATTACTCTATCTTTAGATAAGATCCTTACTACATTCTGGGAGATGATGTGAGTAGTCAGTCCTAACTTTTATAGGCAATAGTTCCTTTTATCTTTTCATTTATCTACATAGACATTTTGAAGTAAGTTAGAAATACCTACACTTGTGGGCGCCTGGGTGGCTCAGTGGGTTAAAGCCGCTGCCTT
The DNA here is from genome assembly GCA_002007465.1 of Ailurus styani. Lineage (NCBI taxonomy): Eukaryota > Metazoa > Chordata > Mammalia > Carnivora > Ailuridae > Ailurus > Ailurus styani. The sequence goes on along the minus strand of LNAC01000169.1, from coordinate 1,613,916 downwards.
CAGCTCAGGTCATGATCCCAGGGTCCTGGGATCGAGGCCCACATTGGGCTCTCTGCTCAGCAGGGAGCCTGCTTCCTCCTCTCTCCTCTCTCTTCCTGCCTCTCTGCCTACTTGTAATCTCTCTCTCTCTGTGTCAAATGAATAAATAAAATCTTTAAAAAAAAATACCTACACTCGTAATTGCAAGCCAGAGGACATTTTAATCTAGTATTATTATGAATAATTTCATATAGACCTGCCTACTTCAAATTTTGAAGGACATAAAAGGTTTGTTATCTCATTTTGTGAAAGGTAGCTTGTTTTCTGGATGTTAAAATTGTACAAGTCCTTCTAGTGGTTTTCATAACATTGGATCATTTACTCTCTTTTATATTCATATCCTTCTCATTTAGCAATTTAACATCATTTTTTGTTTTGTTTTGGTTTGATTTGATGCAGTGGATTTAGAGCATGACACATCTATTTTGACTTGTGATTGACCCCGTAATTATGCACACATTTCCCAGAATAAGTTCTTAAATGAACAAGTTTCTGATGTTAAAATCTCAATGCGAACATTTTTAATATTGCATCTTCCCCACTTTTTGTGCTTGCTTGCTATTTCAGCAACCTCTTTGAATGCTTAATTTTTTATTACAATTAGAAATTGCTTTTCTCTTTTGTCTTCAATAATGAGAATTTTACTATTTTCTTACATGTTTTAATTTTCTCAGTTTCATAATTTTGAATTATTTTTCAAATAATTATTTTTCCCAGGCACCCCATTATTTCTCATTTTTAACTTGACTAGCCTTTATCATTTTATTTCTGCAGTCTACATAAGATATATTTTGGCTTATTTACTCATGGCACTTCATAAAATGCAGCCCTTGTCATCATATAACTGCAGGTATTTATTTATTTATTTATTTTTTTTTTAAAGATTTTATTTATTCATTTGACACAGAGAGAGAGACTACAAGTAGGCAGAGAGGCAGGCAGAGAGAGAGGAGGAAGCAGGCTCCCTGCCGAGCAGAGAGCCCGATGCGGGCCTCGATCCCAGGACCCTGGGATCATGACCTGAGCCGAAGGCAGCGGCTTCAACCCACTGAGCCACCCAGGCGCCCATAACTGCAGGTATTTAATTGGAAGAAAATACATGCTATTTTTTTCAAGCTCCCTTAATACACTTTCAGTGGCATCCTTAGGATACACAGTGTGGAAGAAGATGTTTTTTAAAAAAATATTTATTCTGTTAATATCCCTTAGGTTTATAGATTCAAATGATTTTAAGAGTATCAGTTTTGAAAAAAAAAATCAACAGGACTTCATTGTTTGGTAATACTGAAAGCCTGGTCACACAGTCAAATCTGATTGCATAGGTTGTATCATGTGTATTCTCAGGGATCTCTATTCATTTATTGCACAATGTGACAGGCACTCCCTAGAACTGTGCCATATATCTGATTTGATATCTTGATTGACTTTCTAATTTTAAAAAAGTAAAAAAATCTGTATGTTTTTCTGGAAGTCTTAAATGAAATAATAAACTAGCTGGAAATAAGGATTTCTTAGAACAAAAAGACTAAATAAAGGCTATTCAAGTACAAGTTTAGTTAGACGTAAGGTATATCTAGATTTAAAACTAAATTCATGTGCTGATAGTGAGCTCGGATATAAACTTCAATTTTGATTCCTCAGTAGGAGGTGCCAGAAATAATAAAAGAACAAAACAAAGAAACACACAAGACAATCTAATTGGAGCTCTTTTCCCCATATAGCTGAGTTCAAGAAGGGATATAAATTTAGTATATGATAGTACCAAGAAATAATTCCCTAGCCATGGAATGCACTCTATTTGGAATGTTGTTTTAGATTGTAGCTGGTGAGTTGCAATCACACTTGAGATTTTGGAAGGCAAGACAGCAATCATGAAAATTTGTGCAACAAGCTTGCACTACATTGGTCACACAAAGACACCTCAATCAAAGTGTTAAAGTAGAGTGATTCTGGACTGGTAGCCATACAAGCAGATGGTGAATGTAAACTCATGGTACAAAAAACAAATACAAAACTATGTCCAAAGTAATAAGGTACTATTTTAAAAAGAGAAATTAATAGAACTGTATCACTAGTAATATTAGCAAGAGAATTATTAGATGCAAATGTAAAATGATTAATGCATTATATTTAAATAAAGTTCACATAAGAACCACTTAAAATAAAAAAAATTAAAACTAAAATGTGAAAAACAATATAACTCTTACAAATATGTGATATATTATAATAAGAACATGGCAGTTATAGATACAAAAATATTTCTTTGAAGAATTATCTTAAATTATACCATTGCAGAGTATACTAGAATTTGAAAAAAAAAATAAAAATAATCATGATGTAATTCTCAGCAATGCTAGAAAGAGTAAGAAATTTTGCTAAGTTGAAAAGGGATAACCTTAATAAATATATAAACAGTTAATAGGGTAATGAAAAAAACTACCCTTGGATATAACAAATCGAGTATGATTGCTATTGTTCATCTTTACAACATTAGAGATTCTGTTCAATGAAGGAAGAAAAAAAATAGAAATTAAAAAATAGTTTATGAAAAAAGTAGATGGAATTAATTATTTATAGCCAATATTAAAGCATACATAAAATATGCAAACTATTTCATCTATGTTATAACTTAATAATACATAATTGAAATTAATTGAAACTTAATTGTATATATCAAATTTGTTTGATTTAAAAAAATCAATAAGCAGAAATCTAGTACATTTCTTTTTTTTGTTTTTTTTTTTGTTTTTTTGTTTTTTTTTTTATTTTTATTCTTTGCCCAAGGGGTACAGGTCTGTGAATCATCAGGCTTACATCTTTCACAGCATTCACCAAAGCACAAACCCTCCCCAATGTCCATAACCCATCCACCCTATCCCTACCCTCCCACCCCCCAGTAACCCTCAGTTTGTTTTATGAGATTAGAAGTCTCTTATGGTTTGTCTCCTTCCCCATCCCATCTTGTTTCATTATTTCTATATTCCAAAAGAGAGATAATCAGGAAATAAAATTTAAATGATAACCCTTTCAAAAGCAAAAACGTAGTAAAAATAAATAAAAGGAAACATGTCCAAGACATTTATGGAGAAAATAAATAAAATTTAGTGATACTTTAAAATGCATAATAGATATAGAATATTTATGGATCAGTAAAAATATCAAAGTTATTAAATCTCTCCAAATTGATCTACAGATTCAAAGTAATCACAATCAAAGTTTCAGTAAATTTGGAGGGGATGGGAATTTAAGGGGACTATTTTAAGTTTTGTATGCAACAGCAACTAGCCAAGAGTAAAAGAGAGTACTATGCCCTATCATAATAAAATTTTAAATAATTAACTGGTAAAGAGTATGTACTAGCATACAGGTAGTCACATTGGAATAAAAAAAAAAGTGCAGCTGATACACAGGGTCAGAAAATTTAAAGGATTCATGAAACTCTAAAATGTATACTCACATAAGTCTTTAATAAGAAGAAAAGGTATGATACAGCAGGAAAAGAGTGGCCAGGCAAACTTCAGAGAGGATCAAGCCTAAGAAAATCACTCCCAGAGTCCTTTCTCTGTGTAGACTGGGATTAGTCTCTGAATTGTGAGCCACAAGTACATAGGCAAGATGCCTAAGTTTTAGCAGACAATCAGTCTTGTCCCAGGAGGCATCTTTCAGACCCTTGTGGTCACAGAGAAAAAATTATACTGCATGACCAGGTTCAAAAGCAGATACCTAGATACTATAACAGACACTAGGTGGAATACATCAATCACCGTATTTTCTTTAAACAATGTTGATGGCCTAATACAGGTTTTGCCCTAGTCTGTCTCAGAGGACAGAACATAATTATATCAAGCACTAGTTCAAGCATTTCATTCAAGTTTTTGTGTGTGTACATCCTAAGATTCTAAAATAGTTTTTGACATAGTCAATAAATATTTATTGAAAAATGCATAGATATCATTTATTGAGAATCTATTGTGTTTGGGGCACTAAACAACTAGCCATGTGTTTGTATCTCTCCAGTCTCATCACCTTTATATATATTACGAAACCAGCTCAGAGAGTTATACCCACAATTTTCAAGTGAGGGTTATAGTTCAAGTGTGTTTATATTACTGTAGAACTCATATTGTAAAAAAATAAAAAGGAGAAAAATTTTCCCCAGAATATTGGAACAGTAGCGTTCTGAAAACTTTTTATCATAATAAAACTTTATATATATTTCTCTAAGGGTTAAATACTGAGATAATATCCATATTAAATTTTTCCCCTCTAATATTTTTTAAAGATTTTATTTATTTGACAGAGAAAGAGAGAGAGAGAGAGATCACAAACAGGCAGAGAGGCCAGCAGAGAGAGAGTAGGGAGAAGCAGGCTCCCTGTTGAGCAGAGAGCCAGATGTGGGGCTCAATCCCAGGACCCTGAGATCATGACCTGAGCAGAAGGCAGAGGTTTAACCCACTGAGCCACCCAGATGCCCCTTCCAATTTTTTAATTTAGTGTTAAACAAACAATTTAGTTAATTTAGGGTTAAATAAACTATTCTAATAAGAAATTATAAAATTTTGTCTTTTTCAACACATTCTATACTTTTTAAATGCAGTTTTCTTATTTCTATAGTAATATCATATTTGACTATATTATTTCCTTATTTCCATATCTTTTAATTGAAATCACTTTTTTTAAAGATTTATTTGAGAGAGAGAGAAAACACATGCTGGAGCAGGGGGAGGGGCAAAGGGGAAAGGAGAATCAGACTCCCCGCTGAGCAGGGAGCCAGATGGAGGCTGATTTGAGCTGAAGGCAGACCCTTAACCTTAACTGACTGAGCCACCCATGTGCCTCTAAATTTTTATCTTTACTAATATTTTCTTACATTTAAAAATATTGTTAACTTAAGTAATTATTATTAACTCTATTTGGAGAAACATCTGTCTCACATGAAGCCTATGCATATATATCACATAAAACTACATAACCACACATATATGAATAAATTAGTGATAGATGAAAGGTAAGTGGCTACTACAACTTTAGTTTCCTTTTTATGTAGACATGTAGCTGACTTTATTGATTTTAAATTACTTTCTCTATACAGTTATAGAGCAAAGGTTATTAAGATATATCATGGCACTTTGGAGGCAGTATTCAAAGTAGCAATTAGGATAATTATTATATCAGCTGCCATTATATGCATGTATGTATGTATAAAGGAGTGGATTTGATAATTAAATTTAATCACTGGGTTTGGTTTTGTGCTGTTTTTAATTAGCCCCTGACTTACAACATTTTATAGAACATTGTGATTCTTTGTCCACTAAAATTAGCTCCTATTAAGTTTAGCAAACTAATAATTTTCATCAACATTTACATTCATTACTTCATAAATCCTTTGAGATTTCTAAGATGGTGTCTCTGAATTAATCTCTTATGTGAAGTTCAAATATATAATATTTTAGGGTTTCTTTAAACTGGTATAAGGTAGAAGAATCAAATATATTCAAGGATCATACAATTTTAATATTAGTGTTTGCAATATCTATCATCTATTTATATACCTTGATAAGAATGGTCTTCTCCTCTCAGTAAAGAAAATGTCTGCCTTTGCATATAGCCATAATGTTTTGTGTTTGTAAAACAAAATTAAGAAATAAACTTAATCAAAGCTGTACATCTTGCCTAAGTAAGAATAAAATAACACTTAATTCTTTTTGATTTGCCATTTTGCTGCTAATATAAAGTCATAGAAGGATTACTTCCAGGCTCTTCTTTTGATAGAACTCTTACCCTAGTATCAGGGAATAAAAATCTAAGAACAATTTTCAGACCTTGGGTAGATGATATTCATTAGAAAGGAGTAGTAACTTGGAGAAAGAGATACAGTTTTGAGTTCTACCAATGGCCCTGAGCATGAATTTTGCCAAGTCATTTATAATCAGCAGGTCTCAATTTTCTCACAAGAAAAAGAATTTGGAATATATGACTTTTCATTTCTATCTTCCATTCCATGCCTTTTACACTCTGTGAGAAAATTTCAGTTTGAAGATTATATAAATTTATAAACTCGAACATTCATGTAATGATTCGGTTTTCAACTTCAATTATTTTTTACTTTAAATAAATGACAGATTTTAAACTATACTCAAGAAAAGTGGGACTTACATTTTAAATGACATTGATAAGTTTTAATAAAATTATCAAAAGTTATTGTATCACTATATGAAGGATGAAATGTAAAAATACAACTAAAATTTTAGTAGAAAACACATATAAATATATTTCCGGTCTTATGTTATATGTTATAAATGGTACACAAAACCTCTTTAGAAAAACACAGACAAAAAAAGAAAAACACAGTTTGGTAAATTGAATATGGTGGTATATTGAAATTTTTATTAAAATATACTGTATTATTTATCATATACTACTAGGAAATATACATATGTGATAAATATTTCATTACTTACTATTCCACATATTAATATATAATTTAAAAATTTTTTAAAGATTTTCTTTATTTGACAGACATAGTGAGAGAGGGAACACAAGGGGGGGTGTAGGAGAGGGAGAAGCAGGCCTCCCGCTGAGCAGGGAGCCCAATGCAGGGCTTGATCCCAGGACCCTCAGATCATGACCTGAGCCAAACAAAGGCAGAGGCTTAATGACCGAGCTACCCAGACGTCCCTTAATATATAATTTTATCAAGTAATATTATTCTACATATGAATAATTTAGAGTTCAGGACTTGTTAAATCAAAAGTAGTTTTAGGCTTATACTACACAGTCAGTTTGAAGTAACATGGTCCAAATTTAATTTCCTGCCAGACACAACAAAAAACAGATATAATAGATGAGAAAATGGTTTGCAAAACAATGACCATCAGGCAAATAATGGCAATAATTCTGAGAGCTGGAAGGCAATAAAGGTGAGTCTTATGTTTATACCTATGAACTGTTTTTTTGTTTTTGTTGTCCATCCCCTCCACCCCCCCAAACTACTTTGAAGACATTTCCAAGCTCTGGTACAGGGAGAAGAGACCCATTTGGACTGGATTACTACTTGGATTAAAGAGATAACAGAGAACAGAGTCAGGAGAGTTAAAGGCAGATAGAGCTCACAGAACAGAGGACCTCAGAGGAGGTTGCTGCACACAGAGACCACACTAGACATTTGTAGAAGATTCCTAAGCACTCAATTAAATATTGATCAACACAAGGATATAGGAAACTACCCAGTGCTGGAAAGAACAATCAAAAAGGATTAGTTAATGCCTGACAGAATGGGATTAACACCTGTTGTCATCAATCGGAATGGAAAATAACATTCATGAAGCACTAGGCTGAGTACAAAAAAGTCATGTTTCAGACATGGTCAACAGTTTTTCCTATCATAAACATTTTCTCCGATCTTGCGTAATAAATCTGAAAAGTAAGATTGTAAAATACCAAGCTCATCCCAAGTAAATTAACAACATCACAGACAAAATTCAATAATCTTCATGGAAAAACAAAAAATATTTACTCAATAAGTTTAAATTACAATGTCTGGCTTCCATAAAAATTTACTAGGCCTACATAGGAGCAAGAAAAAAAGGCTCCCAATGTGTGTGTGTCTGTGTGTGTGCGGGATCATTCAACAGAAGCTGACAGAATTGACATAGGTATAAGAATTATAATTGTATTTTGTACGTTCAAAAGTTAAGTAGAGACACAAAATATATGAAGAAGATCCAAATAAAACTTATTGTAATAAAAATATTATATGAGGTGAGGATACCCCAAATGGGGGTAGTGGTCACGTTGGCAATGCTGAAGAAATAATTAACTGAAATCCTAGAAATAAAATGAACAAAAAAAATGAAACACAGAGAGTAATGAGAACTAACAAAAATCAACAGAAAACATAATGAACTGTGGAACAAATTCAAGTAGCCTCATATATGTCATTGAAATCCCAAAAGGGAGGGCGCCTGGGTGGCTCAGTGGGTTAAAGCCTCTGCTTTCGGCCCAGGTCATGATCTCAGGGTCCTGGGATCGAGGCCCGCATCGGGCTCTCTGCTTGGCAGGGAGCCTGCTTCCCCCTCTCTCTCTCTGCCTGCCTCTCTGCCTCCTTGTGATCTCTCTCCCACTGTGAAATAAATAAAATCTTTAAAAAAAAAAAAAAGAAATCCCAAAAGGGAAAGGAAGGGCACAAAAATATTTGAATAAATAATGGCTGCAATTATAAACTCAGTTAAAATACTAAAGTAACAGATTCAAGAATCTCAACTTCAAGCACAAGAAACATGAAGAAACTACCACTAAAGCATGTCAAACTTAAAGTGAAGATAAACTATAAAGAAAAAAATTTGACCAGCCAGTATACCTTGCCCGAACTCTTCAAATTTCAAGGTCCTTAAAGATCAGAAAATTTTGTGAATCTGTCACAGATTGGGTGGCTTCTAAGTGTTATATGATATCCTGAATTGGATCTTGGAAGAAAAGAAAAGAAAGTTAGCAGTAAAACTGATGAAATTTGAATAAAGTCAATAGTTTATTTAATAGTATTGTACTGATGCTATTTTTTTTAATTTTTATAAATGTAACATTACTATGTAAGATGCCAGCATTACAGAAAACCTAAGTTAAGAGCATATAGGAACTTCTGGTACTACCTTTGAAAAATTCCTCTAAATCCAAAATTATTTCAAAAATAGTTTAGAAGTTTAACTTTTTATTATGGGCCAGTAACTATCTGGGTATAGTAATATAGACATGGCCCCTGGCCTAGTGGAGAAAAAGCATTAAACAAGAATTTCAAAAAATATATGATAATCTGGTGCTTGAAAGAATATAACGTAGTAAGCATTGGCTCATTTTGCTATGTTTACCCAGAAATGTAAAGAATTTGTATAGAAAAAGCACTTGTTATTAGAGGAAATGTATAATTTTCTCTAGAGATCATACAATGCTAACTGTAAATACTAGTGATGTATGTTCACACTATTCATATTACCATACGGCCTGAAGAACCAAAGTAGGCATCTAAGAAGTAATCACCTTTAATATACAACATGTCTGATTATATTTGGACAATATATGGCAGTATCTTATATTAGGAACTTCTTGAAAAACAAATCATCTCAAGTGTAGAGGAAGTTGAAATGTCCAAGTTTGAGCAAAAACGGCTTAGAAGGATCAGAGCAGGGAAATTACCTAAAAATGGGAAACAGTTATTCAGGCTGTCCTCATTTCAGAATCCAATGAAGAAGGAGCTATTACAAAGAAAAAATAAAACTTAAAACTTTCAAACCGAGGGTTAGTGGGGGATGGGAGGGTAGGGATAGGGTGGATGGGTTATGGACATTGGGGAGAGTTTGTGCTATGGTGAGTGCTGTGAAAGGCGTAAGCCTGATGATTCACAGACCTGTACCCCTGGGATAAATAATAAAAAAAATTAAAACTGTTTCAATAATATCTCAGAAAAGTATATGGAAAATTAAGAAACAATATCTTATTTCCTATTTGCTTGAGTGTAGGAAAAGAGTAAATGACAATTTCATCACTGGGGATGACTTGGAGAATACACAGTTCATCAAACTCAAAAGTAATGAGCAGTGAACGAGACAAACATCCCTCTAGAAGAGTGAAAAAACTAAAATATAGACATCCTTGGTGTTTGCTTAATACCTTGATGACCTTGCAGCAATAGAAGCAGATTAAGCAGAGCAGGGAATATCAGCATAGAAAAACAAAGCAGAAGAAAAATAAAATGGCAGATGTCAAGCTGAACTGAAAACACCATTCGTGAAACACAATGAGAAATTCTGAGGACAGTGTTAACATCACTGGAAGAAATTAGAAGAGCATCAAATTTCTGTATAGTGATTCATGGTGGAGCTAGACATTTACTGGTATCAATGATTAATACAATTATAAATCTGTTTTTTTCACAGATGAATATTGTTTGGTCTAGGCACCTGGGTGGCTCAGTGGGTTAAAGCCTCTGCCTTCGGCTCAGGTCATGATCTCAGGGTCCTGGGATCGAGGCCCACATCAGGCTCCCTGCTCAGCTGGAAGCCTGCTTCCTCCTCTCTCTCTCTGCCAGCCTCTCTGCCTACTTGTGATCTGATCTCTCTGTGTCAAATAAATAAAACAAACCTTAAAAAAAAAAGAATATTGTTTGGTCTAAATTTTTTTATCCTAAAGTAACAAAAATAAGCAAAATTTTGTCAACTAGAATATTTGTATAGGAAGACAAATGATCCATAAACAAATATGAATTTTTCAGGATGAAGGAGTAATAAATAGTTATTTAAATTGACCTGTGGGTTTCTATCTTTACTTACATGTCCCTATGAAACAATTACATAACATTCTGGTCTCTTCTAGAAACTGCTCTAACCATTTCTGATATTAAAATCAATAAAGAACACATTTATCCTCTCACTAAGGCCTTAAAGGAACTAGAATATGGACTTTAAAAAGTGAACTAAAGTTCACTCAGTAATATTTTTAGGAGTCACTGAACACGAATATATCAAATCTAAGTGTTTTGTGGAGGTTTTGTCCATACTTGACATTTTTGTTATTTTTCAGTTCAAACTAAAATGAAGGAAAATTACAAGAGGTCCATTATAATGAAAACGCATTGCAAAATGAGTCTTCAAAACACATTGTCTAATATGTTTAATTGCTCCATAGCATTTCATTATTTATTCTTGAGTGGTTTTGCAGGACAATATTGAAAGTAAGAAAGAATTTAGTGGCTATGGGTTGAAGTGGCTCTTGAGCATTGTGAAGTAAGGGCTCTGCTTTGGGAAGAATTGATCTAAATGCAGTTTGAATACACTGTCAGTTTTAAAGTGTATCACTAGTGCTAACACTGCCCACATTATCTCATTGTTAAAGTATTTTGGAAAAATGTCAGTAAATGGCAGAGGGGAAAAATTGAAACACCACAATAGCAACCAGAACCTTCAGGTATTATGTCTTAGATACTTTCTCAATAATGGAAATAAACAGCTCATTGCAAATGTTTCCATTGCATGATGGCAATTGCCAACTGAATACAAAGAAAGTAAAAGGGAAGATATCTTACACAGTTTAAATATCAGAACATACCCATGAAGCTCTATAATGTGCTCATTGAGTCTGACCCCTCCTCACCACCCTCTTATCACCACTTACATCAAAGCAAAATAAAGTCAAACAAAAGAGGAAGAACTTGTCAATTTACTAATTCCCTTTGTTAGCAGTGATAAGATTTTTATTTCTCCAGATAAAAACTTATACGGAGTTTTTTACGTTTTGTGTGTGTGTTAAGTTGGGTTCTGGTTGATTTGCAAACTGTCTAAAGTATCCATCATGTATCTTAACCATCACTCTATGATGTGTTCTCAGAGTTCTTTAGAAAACAATCAAAAACTATCCCTCTTTTAAAAATTAGCAGAAAACTTGAATGAATGTCCCATAATACTGTATTTGAGTACTAGTTTGTACAGTAATCAGGTAAGAGAGAGAGAAGCACAGGAAGGTGAGACTTAACAGGCTCAAAATATTTGAAATGAGCTTGAGGTGTTCATTTAATAATATTTTAAACATAAAACACATAACAAAAACACAGACTGATGAAATTGATTGCATTCATTTATGGGAATCACAACTTTAAAAGCATTTAGACACCCTGGAACATGTTCAAGAAGAAATTAGGGTGCAGACGGGTGACAAAACTAAGTGATATAAACGAGTTTGGGGATGACTAGCCTGGAGAAGGGGAAAAAAAAAAAAAAAGGTAATAAAGTAGTTTCCAGGCATTTGAAGACGTCACTTGGAAGGGGCCTTGCTTAGCACTTACTCAACAAGTTTTTGTAGGTGTTTTTTTGTTTTTGATTTTTGTGGGTTTTTTTGCCTACTATATTTTGTGTTAGATGCTGAGAATAAAATATGGCAGAAAACAGATATGGTCTTGACCTCAACTCAGCTTATCAGAGGCAGATAACCAATTTGAAAAAAAAAATTACTATATTTGAGATACATGTTATGAATAAAAGGAACAGTTACAGAAAATATAAAGAGGACATACAATAGATCACATAGTGCTTGAAAGACTTTTAGAAATGTACCTTTAAAATAGCACTTCTAAGAGACTGAATTGGGAACCAGACTTGTACCTATCAAAGAGATGATTTTTTTTTTCAACAAAGAACAAACTTCTTCAAAGATACAGCACATTGTCCCAGAATGTAATGATGTAGAGTCATTTGATAATTCAATGTAGATTTAATGAACATATGTGGGTAATAAAAAAATCTCATTGGAGTATTAACTCCAATGGTATTAATGGTAACTAAAATTAAGTAATAAATAGCATGTGGTCCCGACAATCTCATTTTATATGTGAAATTACTTTATCAAATCAAACATTGAAATTGACCTTTATTAATCCCAGATTTCCACATTAAATTTCTGAAAGCTTAGGTAAAATTTCCAAAATAATTAAATATATTTTGTGGTAAATCTAACAGAAAAATTAAAATATATATATATGTTTATTGATTAAATGCAGGGGAAAATATGACCCTCATTAAACAGTCATAATTTCCTTCATGTTAAATTATGACATATATGTTATAAAGCTAAATTATTTGTATTAATTACCTTAAGAATTCATAAGAAATAACTGATTTATCATTCTGAAACTAGAAACTCAGGCCGAACTTGCATAATATTGTGCCAAAAGTGTAAAAACTAAGCTGGTTTAAGTGTTTCTTTTACAGTGTCAATTAAAATCAATAACTCAAGAGAATACAACACAGACTTAGAAAATTGCACTAAAGTCTTACAGAAATTAGTGATCACATCTTTTTCCCAGCAGCTTCAAGGGATATGCTGGGGTAAGAACAAGATTGGATATAGGTTTTGTCTAGGTTTTCTGTAACCAAATTACATATTTCAGGCTTACAGGGCTCTAACTTTGGGTGCCAGGACTCAAATGTTCTTTGGCCCCTTCCCCCGCTTTCTCATGCACAGGTTTGAACACACATATATTAATAGAAATTTAGTATCTATTGATATCAACTACTAAATACTTCTTATACCATTTTCCATTACTTATAAAAATTATGACTGTAATTCTAATGGGATTTCCTACTATAATTTCTTTTTCCCACTCCCCTACTTAATCTTACTTAACCCTTCATATATGTGTCACTGTGTTCTTTTAAGATGTAAATCTGACAGACGGATTATGTTGACCCCTTGGACAGAACTTTCTGACCAGGCATCTAGTTAGCCCCAGGATAAAGTATAATCATTGGCCCTGGATACCTCTCTTAGATTATCACCTGAGAATTTACCCTCCTTCCACCTTTACCAACACATATTCTTCATATTTCCCAAAATAAAACTGCCTTTCTATGCTCTTCAAATTCTTAGTAAGAAACCTCCTTTCCTTAGCTTAATATTGATTATAAAATGAAAGCTTATACATACTTCATAACATTTTTTAATTGCCCCTCAGGTACACTTCTCCTTATGTTATATTATCATCTGTTAGTCCAATGGCATCTATACCTCTCCTTGTGGGCTATCCTGGCCCCTTAAATTGTGTATGTGTGTGTGTGTGTGTGTGTGTGTGTATTCATTCCAAAGGTTGGAATCTGACTAATCACACTATTATTCCTTGTGCTTCTCATGTTAACCTTTTATTGTATAACACTGAGAGTTCATATTTGTATCATATTTTATCCTGAAAAATAAATTATCTTGGAGTTATTTGGAGAAAAAAAAAACCAAAACATTTTGGGCATTAGTTCATAGAATTTGCTGCCCAAAATGCTATAAATTATTTCAACAAATAAAAGGCTTTTGAGAAATTCAGAAATAAGTGATAATTTGACTATAATATTCTAAATATATAGTATTTATAGGAACATATAAGCTAGGCACATTAGCTGCATTTATAAAATTAATTTGCATGAAAATAAGAAACAAAGTCAAATTTTATGAGAATACCCAGTGGGAGCATGTCAACATAGTAGATAGAAGTTTTACTTCAAATGGAATAACACTGAACAGTTATCAGTATTCAGTATTAGTTAATGGCTATTCAGCACTTCACCAAAGGAAAACATGAAAAAAAAAAAGGAAGAAATAGCACAATTGTCTCAGAATTAAAAGCATATTCTTTTGTCTTGTATAAGGAAAAAAAAGAAAAATAATTACTTCTCAAAGTGGAAGATAGAGGAGAAGTTGAGAATACGTTATTGGGAGGAGTTTGGGGCTGATATTAGAAAAATTATGGTAGGGTGCCTGGGTGGCTCAGTGGGTTAATGCCTCTGCTTTCGGCTCAGGTCATGATCTCAGGGTCCTGGGATCGAGGCCCGCATCGGGCTCCCTGCTCAGCGGGGAGCCTGCTTCCCCCTCTCTCTGTCTGCCTGACTCTCTGCCTCCTTGTGATCTCTCTCCCTCTGTGAAATAAATAAAATCTTTAAAAAAAAAAAAAAAAGAAAAATTATGGTAATATATAAAGATAGTTAAAAGTAATCATACAAACTTACAGAACTATAAATTTTAAAATAAAATTTGCTTAGGTCATTTCCAAAATAGAACCATAGTAGAGAAAAATTATTTCAGAAGCCACGATTACTCTGTCTGTTCTTAATATCACACTGTTATATACCACTGAGACTGAGCAATCTCAGTGGACACTGGGAGTTAAGGAGCAAACTTTCCTGAATTACCACCCAGTCTCAAATGTTCCCTGAAAGGTGGGGGGATATGTGAAGTGTTTTAATGTATTCCCATTTCCAAGAAGTCTGGTAGTTAGGCTAGAGGCAATCTTCAGTGCTGCCCATAGCAATCTTATCTTCCAGCTTGCTGGCTAAGGCCTGACTGAAGGAAAAATGCGGTATGATGAGAAAGAGCAACTGCATTCTCTTGAGGCACTGTCAGGGAAACTTGCTAACAAAGGCAAAATCTGATCTCCTAGGACAAGCCCAGAGAGCACCATCTTCCAATGTATGGTTTTAAGGATTCTAAGTTTTTCTTAGAATGTGTGTATGTATGTGTTTATGTATATATATTTGTGTGTGTGTGTGTGTGTGTGTGTGTGTATAAAATCTTTCCTTTGGAAAGTTTGGTTTTTTTATGGGTTGGGTTCTTATTTTGTCATTTAATAGCTGCATGAAATTAATAAGGTGACTCAAATGCCATGTACTTTTTTGCTTTAGTTTCTTCATATGTAAAATTTGTGAAATACTTGCATTATGAATCAATATGAAATTGTTCAGAATGTTGCATGACATGTAGTAAAAACTCTTCAAATTATTGTTACTTACTGCTATAAACACATCTACTGCATTACATATAGTAACATACATATACATACGTGTATGTATATGTACTATCATTGTATATAAATATATACACACATATAGGATAATACTGGGTAAATAAATGAGAAACAGTTGATGAGAGTGTAAGGCAGTTTATTATAACCTATTGGGACAAATCTATGTTTATAGAAGTTATCAGAGTACAGTAGAATAATATAGGACCATAAAACAATGTACAGAATAGTTTCAGTGATTGAACTTAAGAATATCCATCAGTTTGCTGAAATTTCTATGAGAATGAGCCCCAAGGATAGAACTCTAATTCCTGGTTGGAAATAGGCAAGCCAAGCCAAGGCATAGTCAAAGAGAATGAATTACCGGGGTGGTTGCCAGGTCATGACCTTTAGAATAGAATAAAATAGGGAAAAAATATTCTGTTGGGAACTAACCTAAAGTTCCACTACTAGGGTATGCTTAGTGTATACTTAGTTTGGGGTTTAAACAGAAGGCTACAAGTTTAAGTTTAGGTCAGCAAAACAAGAAGAGTGAATTCCTTAAATGGCCTTCTAATGATAAGAACCATATTGGCAGAGGGAATGAGGGAATGAACTTTTAGGTAAAGATTTTGAGACTTTACCTCTAGGAGCAAACATTTCTATTCTGGCCAAGAAACTGAAGAGGTAACGTGGCAAGCTAACTTGGTCTGTAAGAAGAAAATTCTTCCAAAAATTAATTTTTCCAACTATAAATGAAATATAAATGGAACACACAACAATCTTTTATTAAATGCCAGGGTCAATGTCATTAAGTTAAATCCTACCTTGAGTATCAAAATGTACTTAAACTTTGTACCTAATATCTGCGGAATAGCTTTAAATGTTTTTTGATTCTGGGATAACATGGTGTTCTTTATAAACAACTCCCTTGACAGGATGTAGGATTTAGCAAAGAAACCTTGTACTTGGCCTTCTTTATGCAACTGAATTATTACCAGGATGAATGATGCATTTTGAAACAAATTTAAAGTTTATGGAAAAATACTTCTGAAGTTATTAAATGTTAAACCACTTTTAACAAATTTGTAAACTTTACTTCTAATTTAAAATCTATTTTCAATTAAATGTTTCATTAAGGGCCCATGAGCATTGAACTATAATAATAGGCATTATGTATCTACTTTGATTCAAGGAATTATAAGTACTTGAAATGTGGGGTCCTACTTTCCAGCCTTCTGGGGGACATCAAGGGAGGTGTACAAGTAAGGAAAAATTTATCCGCTCCCCTTGCCCCAGTATTCTGTCTGCCAGACTTATTTACTTTGTGCAGCATTGACTGCGCAGAATAAAAATTTGTTCAATTTCTAAAATCAAAGTGAATGGTTAATTACTAATATTGAAGTGTCATCTCACATAATAGTAGTATATTTGTGTATAGGACATACTTATAAAATAGATAATTTAAGAATTTTTAAAATTTTATTTCCCGATATCTCAAAACTAATGTAGGAAAGTCTATAAATATGCACAAATATGATTACAATATAACTTTTCCACCAAAAGAGCTCAGATAAATGTGTCAGGTTTTGAGGAATTTCTGTCGAAGTTTCAAACTGTAGTGGAAAACAAAGTAGTTTAGGAGTCAGTGGACTTGAAATAAATTTTATAATTCTGCCTTTTTAAGCAATGTAACATTTGATAAGGTATTTAAATCTTACTATCCCTATGAAAGAGGAAAGAGTAATTCAAATGCAGTTATTCTTATAATTGTTATAATCGTGATAAACTCCAGTTTTTGAAACCTCACTTAAAAAGTGGACGATGACAGGCTTAGAGAACATTTCTGATCTTATGGCTACAAATCATTGTGCCAAATCTGGACTGTTATTTAGGCTGAGAATCCCAGGTGGGGATTGCTCTTGTTTCAAGCCACAAAACTATTCTACTGCTGCAAGACATAAACCACTTGGATGAATTACAAAAACAAGAAACTTTTATTAACCAAACAATTTTCCAAGGGAGAAATGGATTTTTATTCATTGGATAAAAAAAAAAAAAGAACAGTCTTCCCATTTCATTAGCATAGAAGTGATAGACCTTTGGTATAGTGCCTCTTGAATAGACCAAGCTCTGGTCTGAAGAGACTATGTGAAAATGCCTGAGCTGGGTTATAATTACTTTATAATTCTGATTTCCAAAACTGAACCACAAGTGGAACTTCTGCTATCATCAACCCAGGAGGGCCCTGTTCATTTATGCATATTACAGTGTGCTTAAATGTCAGCTGCTGTGGATGCCATTTGCTGAATATACCAAGTTTAACAGTGTGGCTACATCAAAGGGACTTAAATATGTAGTAGCCCCATTGGTATTTTGATGTCTGGTAGAAAAGCATCACATAGGGTAAATCATATCTAAGGACAGCAAGACAAAGGCAGGGATTGTTTGTAGTGACAACAATGTTTCAACGTGACAGCTGCATGTGGTTTAATTGCTCCATAGTGGAACTAAATTCTGATTTAAAAAGCAAACACAGGAAGACATTTGGATTATCTGAATATATATTAAGTAATACAAATTAATAATTTTCAAAATAATATTTATGATTCATGGTTTAAAAGGTAAAATGAAGGAAATTGCTATTCTTCATAAATATCATTTATATAATAATGGCCATCAATGCTTACTAGCAATACAAGCAAAAAAGTGCTTTGAAAACTGGCCATTAATTGTGGGAAGGAGGCTATTGAAAGGAGGTTGGGTTACAGAGAAAAAAAACCAGATACAGAGTTAATTGTTAGTAAAGAGACTCATAAAGTGTATGTGGAATTACCAGTTAAACATTGCCTTTGATTTCTGTAATACTATGGGAAAGAATTTTAGTTATTCATGGCTATGTAGCAAACCACCCCACAATTTAGTGGATTCAAACAATTATTAGAGGAAATTACTATTTCCTCTAATTCTGTGGGTTGCCTGAACTGTTCTTTGGCTAGTCTTACCTGAGCTTTCTGATGTACCTGAGACTCTGGAGGCTGAGCTGGACACAGGTGGACTTCTCCACACAGTCTTTCAGCCCAGTCTTCTCCATCACCTGTCAGTCACAGGTTCCAAGAATGAGAAAGCAAAGCTGCAAGGTCTCCTAAGAATGAGTGTCAGAAGCCTCACTTCATTATCATTGCTGCTGCACAACAAGTTGCAAGGTCAGGTGAGAGTACAGAGAAATGGGCTTCACTTCTTAAAGGGAGCAGCACAATTCTGTGACCATATTTAATCTAACACAGAATTCTATAATCAAATTATTTTTACAAATTATAAAGCCAAAGTCCTGTATTATCATTTGTTATCTTGCACCATTTATTTATTGACCTATCTTATCATTCCCCTATATGTATGATGAAGATTGATGATCAAACCCAAGTTTCTTTCACAATTGACAGCTAATATCTGTCACTGAACTGTGAACAGCAATGAATGAGATGCTGTCAACTGTAAATAGGTCCTCTGTAATGAAGAGGAAATATGACAAATACTGTGCTACTTGAAAGCATGAGTAGTATCTTGGGAAGAATTGACTGGCTCCATCACTCCAGAGCTCCTATGTGTCACTTCCCCCTGTATTACATTATTTTAAATCTCTAGAAAATTACAGAATATACCACAAAATTCTATATGCAGACACATACACATCAATACTTCTTTTACCTATGTACATTACAGAAGTTTGCACCTGGGCACAAGGCACCTATGAGATGGGTTATTACAGTGTTGTTCATAAAAGATAAATGTATGGAAATCCATCTGTGGAAGAAGGTAAATGAAAGGTAAACTAAATAGTGACTGCTAATTATCTAATAGAACATCTACGTGTTGTCTCCTGTGATTTTCCACATGCTCTCTGAACATATGGCTGAATTGTCACTAACAAACTAGTTCTGAAAGACATTTTCCTTCTGTCAATACATCGTCAGAGCTCATCTAACTTTGGGAAGGCTAAAGAACTGTATGACCCAACAGTTGCACGACTAGGTATTTATCCCAAAGATACAGATGTAGTGAAAAGAAGGACCATATGCACCCCAATGTTCACAGCAGCAATGTCCACAATAGCCAAAATGTGGAAAGACCTGAGATGACCTTCAACAGATGAATGTATAAAGAAGATGTGGTCCATATACACAATAGAGTACTACTCAGCTATCAGAAAGGATGAGTACCCAACTTTTGCATCAATATGGATGGGACTGGAGGAGATTATGCTAAGTGACTAAGTCAAACAGAGAAAGTCAATTATCATATGGTTTCACTTATTTGTGGAACATAAGGAATAGCATGGAGGACGTTAGGAGAAGGGAAAAATGAAGGGGGAGAAATTGCAGTGGGAGATGAACCAGGAAGGCTATGGACTCCGGGAAACAAACAGAGGGTTTTAAAAGGGTGGGGGGTGAGGGGATGGGAGAGCCTGGTGACAGGTATTAAGGAGCGCATGGATTACATGCAGCACCGGGAATATGCAAACAATGAATCATGGAACACTACATCAAAAACTAATGATGTACTGTATGGTGACTAACAACACAATTTAAAAAAAAGGAAAAAAAGAAAATGATCATAGATTGAAGTTACAGTAAAGTGTATTGGATACTTCTTCTTGAGAGTCCTCTTACAAAGAATTTTTTTTCTAATTTAAATTCAATTAGCCAACATATAGTATACATTAGTTTCAGATGTAGTATTCAATCATTCATCAGTTGTGCATAATACCCAGTGCTCATTACATCATTTACCATACTCAATCCCCATCATCCAATTACCCCATGCTCCCACCCACCTCCCCTCTCCAGCAACCCTCAGTTTGTTTCTTATAGTTAAGAGTCTCTCATGGTTTTTCTCCCTCTCTGGTGACTTCCCATTCAGTTTTCCTTCCCTTTCCCTATGATCCTGTCCTGTTTCTTACATTCCACATATAGTGAAACAATATGATAATTACCTGTCTTCAATTGACTTATTTTGCTCAGAACGTTACCCTCCAGTTCCATCCAGGAACAAATAATCCTAAAATGTGTATGGAACCAGAAAAAACCCCAAATAGCCAGAGAAAAGTTGGAAAAGAAAACCAAAACTGGTGGCATCACAATTCTGGACTTCAAGCTGTATTACAAAGCTGTAATCATCAAGACAATGTGATACTGGCACAAAAACAGACATAGATCAATGGAACAAAATAGAGAACCCAGAAATGGACCCTCAACTCCATGGTCAACCAATCTTGGACAAAGCAGGAAAGACTATTCAAAGGGAAAAAAGGACAGTCCCTTCAAAATGGTGCTGCGAAAATTGGACAGCTACATGTAGAAGAATTAAATTAGACCAATTTTAGTAACATACACAAGGATAGGCTCAAAATGGATGAAAGAGCTAGATGTGAGACAGGAATCCATCAAAATCCTAGAGAACACAGGCAGCAACCTCTTTGACCTTGGCTACAACAACTTCTTGCTAGACCTGTCTCCAGAGTCAAGGAACAAAAGCCAAAATGAACTATTGGGGCTTCATCTAGATAAAAAGCTTCTGCACAGCAAAGAAAATAGTCAACAAGGAATTCTGATGTGCAAAGCAGTGAAAGAATAACCAGGTACACAGTATAGTCCATTTTCATGTGGTAGAAGTTATATACTAAATACATTCTGAAAATAGAAAAATGTTAAGCCCACAGTTCCCCATTCATAAAAAAGATGACTTGTATTGAATGAGTTTTTCAATATAAGGGACTTGTCACTATCTTCTGAGTCCATTTTATGGTATCATATCTAAAGTCCTTTTCATGAACAGCAAACTCACAGTAAGAGAGTATGTTTATGGTCTGGGAGTGGGGAAAATGGAGAAGCATTGGTCGATGTATATAAACTTCCAATTATGAGTAAGTTCTGGGGGTGTAATGTACAGCAGGTACAGCATAATTAACAAAACTATATTGCACACTTGGAAGTTGCTATGAGAGTAGATATTAAATGTTCTTACCTTAACAACAACAATGAAATGATAATTATGTTAAGAGGAGGGCTGTTAATTATCATTGCTGGAAACATTTTGCAACTTACACCTATATAAAATTATAACACTGGATACCTTTAACTTATACAGTGTTACATCATATCTCAGTAAAGTGTCAATTAGATCTCAATAAAGCCAGAAAAAAAAGTCCTTTTATGAATAAGAAATACATTCAAACTAAGGTGATGAGATTAGAACAGCAGTATTGAGAAGGAGACAATTTCTATAAGGTCAGGGCAATTTATTGTCACTGAAAAATACTAACCATAATTATATAAACATGGACTCCTAAATATCCAGTATATTTGTGTTTTGAGAGATATACTTTTACCCTTATACAATACAGTCTAGTTATTCCTCATCTGTAATTAGTGCAGTACTAAAAAAAAATAGCACGTGAGGTACATAGAGGTCTCTGGATTGAAATTCCAGATTCCGAATTTTCTGTGTACCACGGAACTGTTAGCTTTTCTTAAGAATCAGCTTCCTAATTTATAAAATGTGTAAACCAACATAATATGTGAAGTAATTTCTCAGAACAAAACAATGTATTTAGCAATTCATTGTACACTTCTGAGCATGTAGGAAAGAGTTAAAATCCTTTCAACATATTCAACATTTTTTCTTCTGGCATTGAAACTACGTCTTTATTTAAAATAGCCATGCAACTATAGATAAGGTAGCATTGTCTAGGGGAATAAATGGTGGTGGGGTATCAGTAGTTATAAGTTACAGGTAGCAGAATAAATTTGAGTAATTTATTTTTTTATGTATGCCAATTTTCTTATATGCAATGCAACCTACATAATGATTATTTTGTTTGATGGTAATTTTGAAAATCAAAATATTATGGAAGCAAAATATTCTGAAAAGTATAATATTTGGGAATGATTTATACCTAGCATAAAGTATCTTCACATAAAATATATAGCTCATTTTTAAAAAATGTAAGTGGAGAGGCAACATAACTTTTCACTTGCTCACAGTATCTACATGATACTATGTGTATAGTGTAATAGTGTAACGTGTATAGTGTAATAAGTTACATTTTCTTTAACCTTAACTTTTTAATAAATACTTATTTTAATATTTTTAATCCTTGTTTTTTGTTGGTGTGCAGTTTGTAGGTAAAAGAGATGGGCTATTTTAATCTTATTCTTGGACAGTCTGTTGACAACAAACAGGAGGTTCAGATCAATGAACATGTATGTAGACAGTGCATAGTGTAAGTATGAGGGAGAGATTTAACATGGAGATGGGATGGAAAAGAGAAGATCAGTGTGTACTTATTATCTATGCTGACACAGACCTATTGATATCGAGAGTATACTGCTATGTTACAGGGTAAGAAAGCTTGGTAATATAAGACAGCACTTTGATGTATAGCCTTATCTAAAAAACATACTGAAATTTAAAACAGTTTACATATTTTCAGGGCACATTTTTAGCTGTAATGTCTAATTTAAGGTAAGTTTAATTCATCTAAGAATTCCTCTTTGAAAAAAAACCTAGTAATAAATATACTAATTAGAAATTGTTTTCTTTGTTAATTCTGCCAGAGAAAACAATTTCTACTTCTGCAGTTTCTCTATAGAAATGCACACTTAACAAGTAAAAATGGGTCTATTTCTATTAAAATGGAATCTGACCTTAGAAGAAAATACACTTTTAAAAATTGTAACAAAAATGTATAAACCACTAGATTCAGGGTCAGTTACTGAAAATTCCACTTGCATGTTTTCTGGATTGTACTGGCAATTGAGCAAATATGGTTACAGAGTTGTTATCTTTTACCTCATAGGTTTTCAATTCCTCGACTCCTGAATTACATATATCAAACATGCCTATTTTCCTCTGGTTTGAAGTTAGGATGGGATGCCCGGTACAAATCTATGAGTTGCCCTTCCTACAAATCATCTCTCCTGAAACTGGTTCCAGGCAGTCCTTTCACCATATCCAAGAGTTAAATGTGGTCCATCCATGTGACCTAATTCCCTCCCTCTCAATTTCCAGCAACATCTGTAGTGTCATCACCAAAGAATTTTAAAATGAATATAGTTCAATATAAAACATGTTCATCAGTAAGTGTTCACTCCACCTCACTACTTCATTCAACTCTACTGGAACAAAACCTTTCCTCATATCCCATATGTGTTAGTAAGTTTAAAATTCTAATCAGAATAAAAGCATGACTAGACTCTGTACTACATCCAAAGGATTATTTTTTCACATAATAAAATACAAAGCAATTTTAAAGTATTGGTTAAATAAGATAAACAGTGGGCCAGGAAAACAGTGAACTTGGGGTATAGTTTTTCTCTCACATAACAGGGTTCCTATAAGAAACCTATAGTCTCCTATAAGAAACCTATAGACTCCTATAAGAAAATCCATTACAAAATTTTGATGAGAAAGTAAAATTTCCTCTCCTAATAGTTATTTCTAAATATAATTGGCTAACAGGTGGAAGTACCCTTCATATTCTTCTTTGTCTTAGAATTAATTAGTAATTATCATTAGTTTGAAAGAAATATTTAAGGTCTTTTACTCATATATTTTACTTTTTTTCCTGTCTAGGCTTGAAATCTTCATGTAAAAAAACTCATTCTCAAGTTATAAAGGATTTTCACATTGTCATTTTTATTTGGTATAAAAGTCCCAGCCCACTGAGTGTTCTGATTTGTTTCAGCCCAGTATATGATACTACAGTTACAGCAGAGACTTCACCAATATCTGGTTATTCTCTACTTCTGGGAAAAGTGGAAAAAAGCATTTCTTATCCCCCTTACAATGAGGCAAGACCATGTTGTCATTATTTCTGGCCAATAAGAACTAGAAATAGTCATTGTAAATTATTAATAACACATTGTAATAAGTTACATAAACTCACAAATGCAAGTGCTGAAGAATAAAGGAGGAAGAAATTAAATCTTAATTACTTGAAGGAACATTTTCATAAGAGATGAAGTAAGATGGGATTTAAAGAATAAGTTGTAGAGATGGTATGGTAAGAAGGGAAGAATATATATATATTTTTGGAACACTATCTACAAGATCACGATGGAATGAGAATCTATGCTGTACACTGAAAATGAAAATACAATGATGAAGCTAAACCACAGGACAGGTTCAAGTCTCTAGTTTGTGAGGGAATGATGCAGAACAATGGCAGAATAAAATGAATAAAAGTATGAAGTATGAATACAGATGATGGAATCAGAGAGAATATCCTAACCAGTCAAAGGCATTTAAGTTTTCTTCTGTAGGGAAGTGGGAGGAAGGTGATCATTTCACATTATGATATTTTTATGAATGTCTGTGAAACAGAAAAGCTGTTATTTGAATATCCAAATTTTAGTGAGTATAGAAAGACATTTCAAATCTTGGGAGAGACCATACATTTATATGGAAATCAACCCATTCCCACATTAAAAGTTACAGTTCATACAGTAGGCCTCCGGAGTCCAGATTGTGACCAGAGACATGTATTACCAGTGTTCAATATGCCCACTTACAAATTTTCTATCTCTTTATAAGGTAGTGTAAGTAATATATAGCAATGATTTAAGAGAAGACATGAAGGGAAACGAGAGGAATAATAATAATAATAATAATAATAATAATCCTTAAACACTGCTCAAGAAACCAAAGCTTCCTCTTTGGAGCATATACATTTGGTTATTCAGCTGCATTTAATTTTTGGAAAAATGCTATAGATGTTATTTTATTTTACTATGGATCTCTGGTGTCATGGTGTCAAAATGAAAGGAAGCAATGTGTGTAATCACGATATACCCTAATTAAGTAGAATGACATACATAAATATACGCATTTATTTTATTAGATAATTAAAAGACTTCTTAAAATTTTACTTACAATGAGAACATGATATGTTTCAACTGGTTATTAATGTGTTCCATCTTTGTCAGTGAAGTATCTATTGTTTGCATATTTTGCATATTTATGGTAATGCTATTTCAGATTATCCATTTTTAAGATATATGATCCTTAACATGCATTTTAAAATCACTGGGTACTTCTCAGCACGCATTATTAAACCAGTCCATGAATAAGTTTCTTAGATTTCACTGTTAACAATTTATGTGGTACATAATTAAAAAGCAGATGTCTGATAATTGACCAAAGGGAGCTGCTCACCCTGCTGCATCAGAGCAGTAACTTCCACTCTCAGAATTAAAATAAGCTATGAAAGAACAAAAGCAATCTGTACAAGATCGCTGTTAGGAGATAATTCCCCAACAATTAATCTATGCCGTGTCACTTTAATTTAAACAATATACAACATACTTAAGTATCGTAAAAAAAATAAGACTACATTTCAAACATGGCTATTTTTTGAGATTGTTTTCAAATTAGCCACACATTTAGAAAATTCTGTAAAATGTTCAATGTTGAAAAATTTGAAATGCAGACAATGGGAGAAATAATGCCCTTTCTGAATGTACCCTTTATGAATAATAGGAAATATTTTTAAATTTCTGTAGAAAGCTGGCTCTGTTTAATAATGATGGCCTTAATAAAAATAATCCAGAGAGCACCGAATCCTAATATAACACTGTATGTTAACTACATTGGAATCAATGTAAAATAAAAGTAATTCAGGAAAATTTTGTGTTAAAATAGCAAGTTCTCAATATTTTATTTCGAAGTGATTCATATTCTAAAGAGAAGAGTCTATATGAAAAATTCCCTTCCATTATGACCAGTTCTTACAAACTAATTTTGATAAATCCCAACAAAGTCAGCCTGGGTGCTCTGCATTCTTCATTTCTTTAAAGGACAAAGAAGTGTGTATATGTCTACACCCATTATAGGCCAATATGACCTACTCAAAAATACCACTTTGATGATATTCTTCCATTTTACATACTATTTAATACCTGTATAATACATAAAATATTTAGTCATAAATTTTAACCTATTCACCATAATTGTTGTTTCACTTTCCCATTTTGCCCACATAAATACACAGAATTGGAATAAATTTGTGTGTGGATGAGTGATCTAAACATGTAGGAAAAAACTTGATTTGAAATCTTAGAAGAAGAGTTAAAGATATTTTTTCTCAATTAAGAACAATCTGTTCCTATGACATTTCAAAATAGAAATACATTTGTATGTACATTAAAATGGTTTCAGAATATTGTATTGTTTTCATCAAGAAAAAGGAAAGCATTAAATATTAGAGATCTGTTTTAGGTGGTAGATAAATGAAAATAATAAGCTTTAATAAACTAAAATATGCATGCTGATGCTATTTTGTAACAATATTCAAAATTAAATGGTATTTACAGATATGTACATATGTGGTAAATTATAAAGAAAAGTCATGGAACCGATAAAGTAAACATTGAGAATATGGTCTAGGAATGTCAGATGTTTAACTGGGAAAACTCTAATGATGTTTACTGTTCTCTTTCTTAAACTATACACTAGATGTGCAGGGGCTCCTATGATAGATAAATTACATTCCCCTCCCCACCATCAAATGTCCACACCTTAGTCTTTATGGAACCTGTGAATAAGTTACATGACATGGGAAAAGCCACTCTGCAACTATGATTAAATTGATTAGGGAATGGGAGAATATTCTGAGTTGTCTGGATGGGCCCAGTGTAATCATAAGGACTCCCCTATGTAAGACAGGAAGGAAGGAGATTTAGTGTTAGAGTGATGCAGTTCAAGACTAGACTGCCCATATATGGTGTGAAAGACAGAAGGGCCATGAATCAAACGGTGTGGGCAACTTCTAGAAGCTGGAAAAAGTAAGAAAATAGATTCTCCCTTGGAGTCTCCAGAACAAACATAGCCCAGTCAATGACTTATTAGTCCATCGAACCCCATTTCAGATTTCTGATCTCAGGTCTGTAGGATAATAAATTTGCATTGTTTGAAAGCTCCAAATTTCTTTGCAGCAGCAATAGGATACTAATAAACTGCTCCTTCACAGAGCCATGTTTATATCACATGTTAAGGGTCTACTTGAGGTTTTCTTATTTTAAGACATTCAAGAAAAGGACTATGCAATTTTATTCACTTAAACTTTGACTGTTTTTTGAGGTTTTTAAATAAAAACTTCAAAAAAACACATTCCATGTTTTTCTATAATAACTATTAAATAAGCACCATGAACAAAAACAACAAAAAAACCCCACAGGGTAAAACATTTTTTCAGTGTCATATTAACAACTCATTGGTTGATGTTATTAAATCCTTTTTCTTATTTCTGAAATTATCAAAATTCAAAGTTCAGTTTTAGTTTAATTGCAAATTAAATTTAGACTCTTGTAGACTCCTATTCAAATTTAAGAAACTAATGAAGAAGTCCACTCCTCTGCCTACAGCAGAAATTATCTAGTGCAGTAAATTTATTTTATTGCACATGTATTTTTATATGAACTATAATATGGGCCAACGTTTTAAATTTGAGTTACATTATGATCAGAGGATTTTTAGGAATGGACCAACTACATACATATTCCCATGCTCTAATGTACAAAAAAAATAACCATTCATTTTATATTCAGCATGAAACTACAAAAGTAATCATGAATAAGAATTATTCTTTTTGGAACTTGAGGGTCAGGGTGGGGGGTCATGGGGGGTCAGGAGGGAAAAATAATGAAACAAGATGGGTGGGCGCCTGGGTGGCTCAGTGGGTTAAAGCCTCTGCTTTCGGCTCAGGTCATGATCTCAGGGTCCTGGGATCGAGGCCCGCATCGGGCTCTCTGCTCA